>VUQJ01030673.1:0-10722 GCA_015108635.1 Andinoacara biseriatus
GGAAGGCTATGGCGTCATCAGTTCATGGCAGACTTAAGCGTTCGTGGTTCCTGCTTTGTTCCTGAACACCCTAACCAATTTCTTTTCATCTGAGGGTGACAGTTTTGCTCTTCTTCCAGACCACGGAAAAGTGGGGAAAAATCTGAATAACTTGGATTTACATACAGCTGTTTGACCTGATGATCTTGGTATCTGCAGTTGTTTAGAAATGGCTCCAAGTGACCATCCCAACTTATCTAAATCTACAGTTCTCCTTCTTAGATCTTCACTGAGTTCCATGGACTTTCCCATTGTTTTGAGTATTGTTTATTTCAATTAGTGCTGTTAAACAAATCCTTTTTATGCTGGCACAGAGAAAGTTGTAGTCAATTATGATCACAAACAAGAAGTTAACAGGCCTTGGCCATGTCAAGTTATAAGACCTTGTAAAACCTTTAGAGACCATACAAAATAAATTAAAAGTTGTGCACCCAATTCTTGTTTTTTAATGTCAATAAAGATGTATGCTGGAAAAAGAACAGTTCAAAGGAATCATTAAAAGCCCAAAATTAGCATGACAATCATACTCCAGTGACGTGCGGTCAGGTGAGGCAGTGCCTCCCCTGTCATCATGACAAGTAAAATATAAAATACTAACAATGATAAGAGAAAATACATTTGACCACATGACTGTTCTATAAAACTGTTCTATAAAACTGTTTTCTGAATTATTTTAACATATTAATGTTCAAAATCGCGGAATTTACGAAACGCCTGTTCAAACACATGGAAGAAATGCGGGGTGAGCCAGTGCAGTGCTGTGGCTGACCTCTGGGGGCGCTGTGTCATATACAATAGATGAAGCAGGCGGTTGGCGCATGCCCATTGCTGTCTCTCTTTATATCGTCAAAATACGTGTTTGATTACACATGTGCTACACATGCTGATGTTCCACAGTCTGTCTAATATATTGAACAAGTCTGTGCGCCATGTTTATTCTTTGTGAACGGTCTTGTGCACGGTGCAAATACGCAGAGTGAGGCAGAAAGTGCCGTGCTGCACTGGTAGAGGGCAGTGCTGCAGCAGTGAGAAGAATAGGCGCACGGATTTCATCTTCAAATAAAGATAATATGTTTTTATTATTATTGTTTATTTATTTAAAAAGAGAGACCCCCCACATCAAATATTTTGTTTTTCTTGCCATCACTGTTGAACAGTATGGGGTTGATTAAAGCATAATAAGTCATTAACATAATTAATTGAAAATTAAGCTTCTATTTTGGGTTCATATATGTGAACATTTGACTCCAGACGAGTCAGTGCCTCACAAACTTCACCGCAAGTCACTGTCATACTCATGATGAGTAGTATGTCAACTTCTGGCTGCAACTGTATTTTAATGTATAGTTGTTATATGACAATCAGATATCGTCGTATATGGTCACTATTATACTTAATATGCTTCCAGATGATAACACTAAACTACTTGTTCATTTATATTCTCCTGTTCTGAGTTTCTGGTGTGAGAAGCAAAAATTCAATTACTGCATCCACTGTGTGTAAATTTGCTTTGGTACCAGTGCTGCTGCACTAATGTGTTCTAAACCTTGTGTGTTTGTACATGCATGTGTGTGTGTGTGCTTGTTTAGTGTTTGGAATTTAAAAAGAGATCCGGAAAGGGCTGTCACAGTCTGCAAAACGGGCAATAAAGGAGCTGGAGAGGATGAGAAGGATGATGTGAGTTTTTACTGCATCGGTGCTGTTTTCCTCACAAACCCGAACAGAACCTGGTCATTATAAGTTATGTCAGAATCAATGGAGTGGAGACAAAGTGATTTAGTGCTTTTATTGCAATGTAAAAAGGCAGCAGTTAATTTAATTCTGTGATGAATTAAAAATCTTGCACACCACTGAAAGAAAAACTCAGCTTTAGTCATTTATTATTTATTATTAGTCTTTACAAATTAATAAGAATAATTAGTGGTAACAGTGAATCAATCACTCCAAAAATGCAGTAAACAAAAACATTCTGACTTTGATAATTGGGGCTTCATTTCAGCTTAACTTGACCTTGTCTGCCAGGACAATTCAGTTGCATATTATATACAAAAACAGACACCACACAACACCAGGCTATCTTTGACTAGTGCAAAATATCAGGTCGTGGTGAGCCTTCAGGTGCTGCTTAAGATTTCTGGTGTTTTTTTCCACCAAGTTTTAATGCACAGTTACCTCAATCTACCTGGACAATGGCTTCAGTTTTCCTTTCAAATGTGTTATATTGAAAATAAGTCCATAGATATTTTCTTGTCTGCCATGGTCCATCAATGATTAATGCACGTGTCAGACTCAAGGCCCACTGGCCACATCCGCCATATAATTTTATATGGCTTTATATGATTTCATATAGTTATTATTAATGGCATGCGGGTAAATAGTGCTCCCACAATGCACTGCAACAGCTGCTGCGAAGGCCTGGACCTGTGCACTGTTGCCTATGACACATTGATCAGTGATCAGTGGATAAAAACAGCGGTGAGCAGTTTTTACAGAGACATTTAACCTTCTCTGACCCCCCAAAATGGCCAACTGAAAAGTGGAAAACAGGGATTTTCTAAACAGGAGGGAGGCCAAGGACCTGATCGCTGACATCGGAGGTAAATCCTGCTTCTCTTTTCCCCGCCTGCGATGTGTGGGTAAAAGAGCGGATTGGTGGGATGGATGCAGGAGAAGATGCAGAGGGAGACCTGCACAGGTGAGCTGCATCACTGCGTCACACAGCAAGAGCAAAGTCCTGAAGACAGAACACGCCATGAGCGCCGTAACACAGTGAACTTTATAAGAGGGAAAGGTTTAAATCACCGGCAGTTTAGGAGGAAATAGCTTCTGAATTTGGTGAAGTGTCTTATACACAGGTGCGTTGAGCTACCTGAGAAAATCTGTCAACTCAGCGGGGCTTCGGGATGAAAGGTGGCTGTGTGAGAATCATCCGTTCAGGGATGGGACCGAGTGATTGCCAATAAATAAATAAATAAAGGGAAATGAGGGAAAAGTTGCTGTATTCTGGCCATTCACATTTATATTTCTGATAAACTAATTACTTTAACCCAGTTTGCCCGTGAAAATTTTGGCCCGTCCTGTGACTGAGTTTGACCCCCCTGGATTAAAGTAATGGAGGAGGTGGGCGTGACCAAAATAGCTGGGCTGCAGCAGCATTACTGATAGGTTTTAGCTTCTGACTGACAGATTACAAGCACAATAGGCAGACATGTCATGCTCTTTGGATGACTGACGAAACATTAACCTTCTCGTCTAGTTTTGTCTCATCAACGAAAACTCACGATCGTCTCGCCATATTTTAGTCATCAAAGAGCCACGTATCTCGTCATCATCTCGAAATAATAGACAAAGACATAAAAATATAAAATTAAAATAAAAAGACGAGTTAAACAAGAAATAAGCAGGAAATATTTAAGTCTACTTACACTAACAGAACAAGTGAAGGTTCAAAACCAACCAACAAGAAAAAAAATGCAATTAACTTTAGGAAGAAACCTGAGTAACTGACATTTTTAAACTTCAGTTAGTGAGAACACTGTGGTTAACCTTTTGTGCTTAATAGGAGTATCATCAGACATAGGCACCAAATGCAACCTGTACATATAAACGTACAGAAAAAGTTTGCCAGAACCAGCTTTAAGTGTGAACAAAAGCTACTGGATGTAGTACCCCATTTGGCAAAAGAGTCATATCTTTATCCTTCAACTAAGGGAAAATTTTAGCTTCGTCAACAAAGGCATGACCCCTGACAAAAAAGGCCTTCTTATTTTCCTTTCTTGCTGTTTCCACTGCTGGCCAAAGTTTTATCCTTCTTTCTCGATCCTCAGCAGACAGATCTTTGGCAAATTTCAGTTTGTTGTCACGCAGGAAGGAGGACTGCTTGGCGCAAACGCCAAACACCGTCACGATAAAACTGACGGGCAAAGCGAATGATGACACCTCTGGAGCGAGTGTTGTTAGCTTTTTTCGGTCCAAGACGATGGAGCTTGGAAGTTCTTCCTTCATGTTTGGAAACAGGGTTTGGCAGATTTTAATTACATCCTTCCTTACATCCTGATTTTACTTTTCCTCCAGGCCGAAGAGTCTCAGGTTCCAGCGATGTGAGTAGGCTTCCAGTTGTGTAATGCTCCTCTCATGCACATTGTTGATTTTCTGGCAGTCGTTAATGTGCTTTCACAGTATTCCACCTTGGTTTTCATGTCTTTTAAATCTGCACAGATAAACTCCAATGATTGCTTAATACCTTGTATTTGTTTAGAATTGTCCTTGATTGCCTCCTCAGCCTCAAAAATTACAGTTTTCAATTTTACGGCAAACTGACGAGACCTTTCTCACCTTGTTTCTTGCAAAGTTAGTGGGTTATATTGCTAAGAAAACCCATATATCAGTTGCAAACATAAATTTTGAACAGATAACTGGTGTAAAAGAGTGGTGTATGGAAATTCAGTTACACTGTACCACAAAGTGTTCAAAATCTGCACAAAACCATATACAAGGACCTGAGTCAAAATTTTGGATCCAAATATGAGTTTCAGGATATGATGACAAAGGCTGATCGGCCTTTCATGGCACCTGTGGCGATTACGTTAAAAGCACGGCTTAAAAAAACAAAAGAAAAAACAGAGAAGCCAAAGAAGATGTGGAGGATTTTCAGAAGGAACAATAAAGAGTCTGTGAGAATAAAGCAGCAGACTCTCACAGTAAAGGAAATGAAATGAATGGATCCACACCCTCCCATTAACACAACAGACAGAGCAGCCGTTTCATGAGGACATTCTCTTTCATTTTTAGTGCTTTGAGGAAGGCATTCACTTGCTGCACTACCAATCAGTAAATGACAGAAACAAGAGAATATTCATGTTGAAAAATGATTACAAGGTAATTTTTCAAGATATTTTAAATGTCTAAAATTGAGTATAAACAATACAGTTTAATGCGCTAGCTTGAGAAAGCTCTACTTTGTCAAGCTATCAATTTTAAATAGATCTACATAACGTGAAGTTACAACCCTCTTTTCAAAAAGTTTGGAACAGTTTCAACTATTTTAAAGTAAATTAGTGCATCAGTTACGGCAGATGACTACCCCTCCCTGAGCCTGGATCGGCCGGAGGTTTCTTCCTGTTATAAGGGAGTTTTTCCTCCCCACTGTCTCCTAGTGCTTGCTCATGAGGGGCTGTCAGGTTGTCAGGGTTTTCTGCCTAATACTGCAGGGTCTTTACCTTGCAGTTTTGCTCAGATAATGAGATTATAAAATTTTGCACTGTGCACCATAGGTTGATTCTGCTCAAAACAAAAAAAAATCAATAAAAATTCTCAGCAGAAGGCCTTTTAATAATAAAAGTTTTTAACTGCTTTTTAAAAGAATCCACAGAGTCAACTGAGCGTAGATGTAGAGGTAGATTGTTCCACAGCCTTGGTGCCACTGACTGAAAGGCTTTGTCCCCCCTGGTCTTTAGTCATGTGCGGGGAACAACTAACAAATTCTGAGCCTGCGAACAAAGACAGAGAAGCAGTGTATTTTATGTGAAGTTGGGAAATGTAATCTGGAGCCTGGCTGTCTAATGCTATATATGTGAATATGAGAATTTTACAATCAATCGTAAAATCGATTGGATGCCAATGTAAGGAATGTAAAATCGAATTAATGTGAGCCTGTTTGCTAAAATGCGTTACTAATCTAGCTGCAGCGTTTTGTATTGCTTGAAGACGTATTGCCAGAACCAGCTTTAAGTGTGAACAGTAAACAGGGCATTACAATAATCTAAATGCGAATACACAAATACATGGATAATTTTTTCCAGATCAGCCTTGGAGACCATATGTCATAACTTAGAGATGTTCCTTAAATGAAAGAAGCAGGAACAAGACAGAGATCTTACATGTGCATCAAAGCTCAAAGAGATATAATATTATTCCAAGATTATTGATGTTAATGGTAGGACAAAAAGAGGCAAGAGCCTGACTGATTTTCAGATATAGATCACTAGGAGCTATAATCATAGTCTCAGTCTCATTGGCATTTAAAACAACCTTAAGCCTGTTAAGCAAAATGTTATGATCAATGGTATCAAAGGCTGCACTGAGATCATGTAAAGTGATGACAGACCAATTCCCTGCATCAGAAGCCATTAAAACATTGTTGTAGACTTTCTAAAGAGCAGACTCAGAAGAGTACTGTTTTTGAAAGCCAGACTGAAAAGGGAATCTATAAATTGGATAGTAAAGATCTGAAGTGACTATCTACAATTTTCTCTAATAATTTACTAACTAATGGCAGTTTAGAAATAGGTTGATAGTTGTCAATACAGTTAGTATCAAGGTTAAGCTTCTTTAATAGGGGAGTTACCTCAGCGTGTTTAAAAAAAAGTGGAACATGACCTTGACTCAGTGAACTGTTTATGATTGACAACAATGAAGGACAATAGCAGTGAGAGTCCCAAGCAGGACAGAAGGAGGTAATATCTCAAAGGAGCATGATGACAGTTTGATCTTGCCAATTACCATAACCAAGTCATTCTGTGTGATAGGAGAGAATGAGCTAAAAGATTCAGGGTACTGAGGATCATCTTCTTGATGGGATGCACTTAAGGAAATTTTGGATCTCATCTACGCTTAATGCAAACTTGGGGAAAAGATTCTGGATTACAAGAAACATTAAAAGAAATTGATTTATGGTCACTGAAGACAACTTCATTTATGTGCATATGGTCGAGGGTAACACCATAAGTAAAGCCCAAGTCCAAAGTATGTCCAGCAGTGTGAGTAGGCCCAGATACATGTTGAACAAAGTTAAGAGTCCATGATGCTCAGGAACTCCTTAGTGGTGGCGTTTGATGGGTTTTCAGCATGATTGTTGAAGTCCCAGCATTAACAATCCTGCCAAGTTTAATGGGGGAGGATGATGAGGATGAAGATGCAGAAGAGCCAAGTGGACGATAAAATACCATGCACGGGCTGAACTTTACAAATTTTGATCATAGTTATTTTGAAGGAGTCATAACAACCCGCAGAGATCATCTGGCATAAAAATGTCCTCTTTGCGAGAGGTCCGTGGTGCGCGGAAAAATGACCAGTCTCCAGGACACAGTTCTAAAAGATGTGAGACTTCATTCTCATGCTGCCAGGTCTCAGAGATAAACATAAAATCCAGCTTCTCGCTATAGAACGAGTCATTTAATATATGAGACTTATTGGCAATAGAGCGGGCGTTAATTACGATCATTTTGATGGAGGGAGCCTCCGGGTCATGTGCAGAAAGGCCTGGAACAGAGTCCGTACGGTGGCATAAGCTGCACAGCACAGCAGGGTTCCTGCCACGTTGAGCCGCAGGTTTCCACACTTTCAGATGGCAGCCCGGGTGGTAGACATAAGGGAGCATGGAAACAAGTCCAGCCCTGAGCAGTTTCAGATGAATCTGCCCGCTAGTGGCCCAGAAACAAAGATCCTGTATATCCCTGTCTCTCCATAGCCGACGAAGCCGCATGAGGAAACCAGGTCTCTTTCCTCGCCTTCTCCGATGAGGTCTCTGAAGTAAGGGCAGAGTGACTGGCAACAGTGGAAAAACAAGGCCATCTTCTCCATCTGTCACTGACGCATTTCAAACACCAAACCAAATGGTCTGTTTGAAAGGTGTATGTCTATACAGCTCTGACATAAGTTTGACTGTTTTTGAATATTTAAAAGACAAATATCATGCATAATCCACTTTTTTAGTCCTAAAATACATTTTGTTGTATATTTTCAGTTTCTAACAGTGCAGGAAATGTAAATGCATGCTGTCTTTTTTTTTTTATATCTTTATATTCTTTTTGGGTCATAATTTTCAGACTGTTCAGTTTTCTTTCTTGGGTGTGATGTTTTCTGATTTCTGATGTCACAGTATTTGCTGTGGAACTGCTAAATAAGGTCATGGACATCCGGCAGCCATTTTTTTCATGCAGCGATTATGTAGTCCAGTCTAGTTATGTCGAATTTGCACATAGGTAAGTCAAAATATTCGGTTGTTGGATGTGGTAACTGTTGGGATACCTTTTCCTCACCTCTAGTTCTTCAGGAATCCCTCCTGAGTTGGTTGATAGAGAAGAGAAGAGTGAGACCTCGTAACAATCATCAAACCAAACTTTATTCTGATATATGCGCAAACAATCAAAGGGACAAAGTATTCATTAAAAAACATGCTTGGAGATTGCAGAAAATAGATCTTACCCTCTCTATTCTATGTTCAAGTCTGCATGGCCGCCCGTGAAGCTCCCCCCTGCAATCTAACTCTCTACTTCCCTATCTCCTGTTCTTATACCTACAGTTCTTCTTCCTTTGCTTCCCCATATATGGAGTTGTTTTTCAGTTAGTTCTACTCCTAGTTTCTGTTACCCATCCTGGTCTCTTTGGTGCTGTCTCTAAGTCAAACTCCTACACTTTGATTACTCACCCCTCTATCTTATGCTGAAGCTTTATCCTTCTAGGCAGCTGGTCTATCTCTCAACTGTACTGAGTGATGAACATTCTTCCCCGAAGGCATTCTTAACCTTCTCTCCCTTTTCAAATGTCACCTTCCTGCAATGAGCAACATTTTATATCATGTTATATATACATGTTGAGTACTTATCAGCTAAGCATTATAAAAATTTTACCACATAACCCACACGATTCCTTACATTGCCCCCCGGCATCAGAGCTGGGTGCTAAAATTCATCACAGTTCAGAGCTCCTCCGGTGAATGGAGGGACACTCTCTGGGAAATGGACCTACATCAGTGGGGAAACTCCTCCGTGTTTGCGCTAAGCACTTCAAGGATCAGTGCTACAGCAACCACCATCAGTAGGATTTGCCAAAAAACTTTATCTGATTGAGAGGTCAGTTCTTCTCGCTACAGAAACTAGCAAAGACACAGCAAAGCAGTAAGCTCCAAATAATGCTAAAATGGCAACAGACTTTATTTTAGACAACTTTTGTGTGTTGATATGACGTCCTGGCCATTGTTTTGATAGTAGCATTGTGCCTTCTGTTAGCGCTGTGTGCTAGCATTTTGATCCTTGAGGATATAACTATTGCATGTTTTGAATAACATTATTTGGCTTTGTGTTTGCCAGGATTCAGTGATGTTCAGTGAGATTCTTGAAGCTAGCTAACTCCTCTGTCGAGGCTTTGTTTACTTTATTCATATTGTGAATGCTACTCTGCCGGTAGCGCTGCTATCAAACTACAATATTAGCCGAACGGAGTGGAGTTGAACGCTCCGCGACCTGGAGGGGGGGCGGGGCGCAAGAGACCACACCAAAACTGCTTTTTCTGAGCTGGGTGTCAGAAAAGGGGTCAATGGGGTCTGTGGCGCTACAATAACGAGGAACTGGGACCAAAGCATTGCAGTTCTATTTTATATAGACCACAAGTGAATGATTTATACATGAAAAGGATTTCAATATGTACTCTCTCTAAATTTGATGCCTTCTCTCTCTCATGTGTTTTCTGGTTAAATTTTGAATTCTGCTGCTTTTCACAGAGTTAATGTCAGAGTTACAGCTATCTGACAGCTCAGGTGGAGAGTAGGATTTATCCAGAGGATGGCTGCTTTATTATTAACTATTAAGTAAATCTGTATAAGCCTGACCTGTAAAAGCAGAAGACAAAACATAATTTACTGTTAGATCCCGAGTCAGTGTGTATTGAAGTTACACAGTAACTGTGTGATCTGCAGAAATGATTTGTTTTATCGCTATGCAATACTCAGTATTTATTACAGTCAGCATTATATACTGTAAGATTCAGATATTAATTAAGACACTTCAGATCTTTCTGGATCTGGGATTTAAAATACCTATGCCCACTTTTTCCAGAACTTTATACTCTCTAAAAAGAAAGTGGGTGGTTCAACGGCACAGCTTTTTATTGTTTACTCAACAAACATAGAACTTTACGTTACCATTTAGTTGACACAACATGTACACAGTTCAAAATGACAGAACTTTATCATGTTTGAGTTGGCTCAATTTATTTATTTCTCTCGGGTCAAAGTTGATGTTGATTACATTATTAATCATTTCCATAGTGACTGCTACTGATGTGAATTCATCGGATTGCACAGAAGATGACCCTGTGATATAACTCAGGACTGAGTTCACTCTCTTTGCAATCTTGGTTGAAAGTAAAGTACGGAGTCTGATTGAGTCATAGGACGGCATCTTGACACGACAGGCCGAGCAGAGAAGCCAGACGGACTCGGAGTAGGTTGCGGTGCAAGAGTTTATTTACAGTGGGCACAAGGGGAAAGGGCCCGGACGTGAGGCCGGGGCACGCCACCCGACGACCGGCAGGGGAAACCAAGGACGGGTTACAAAACACCCAGGGGCAACAGGGCAGGCAGGCAGGGCCTCGCACCAGGATCTGTGGCACAGGAGAAAAACACAGGTTAGGCTTAGGCAGGAAAAAACAAAGCATCAGGATACTTTCTAGCGCGGGCCGAAACTAACTGGGAAACAGTCAATGATCCAGCGAAGACTGATGGGGTGCTGGAGGTATAAGTAGAGCCAGGGTGACGAGGAGATTTGGAGCAGGTGTGGAGAAGGCATCCGTGGACCCAGCCCAGGTAGGAGGAGACCCGAGGAGCCGCCTCCAAGGCAGGCCCCGGACACACACACACCACACACAAACACAGAGAGAGAGAGTGGGAGAGGAAGGACACCAGCC
>VUQJ01030674.1:4995-38246 GCA_015108635.1 Andinoacara biseriatus
CAGCGCTCGGCATGTTATGGAAACTGATGAGTTTTTTAGGAGCAGTCTGCAATGAGGGCACCACCATGTACAGTACTGACAGGTACTGCTTCCAATACACATGATAAAGTCTTTTGTGAACTTTTGTGCAGTTCTGGTCGCAGCTTCTCTCCATCTCTCCATATTTGCAATTTACATTTTTAAGTAATTTTCTTTTCTTTTTTTTGCCAAAAATGAGACCAAAGCAGAACGTGAGGTTTGCTGACAGTAAAATAGTTCCTGTCATTCCAGGTTTAAAGATATCACAATAACAGCATTGCTGGGAATTCTTTGAGCCAAAATGAAGCATTTAGTAAAAAGTCATTGTGAAAATAATAAAGAAATTAGGAAAAAAAAACCTGTAAATAATTGGATGTGAAACAGCATTAAAAGTAATGCTTTAAACCACAATAAAGACTTGTTTCCACAGCTCATACCTCACCTGCCCTAACTCGAGTCCCTGAACTGCACCTCCGGCGTGTTTGTGCTGTTGGTGCTTTTACAGGTGTTTTTAATGGAACTGGTCCAATAATGTGGCTTGTTGTGTGGCACCATATAAGATGTTTGTGCTGTTGAGTAAAATTCTAGCCCAAATTGCAGTCCAAAACAAACGGATGACGTCACAGTGGCTGCATGGGTATGCAATGGGTATTTAATACTAATAGCAACGACATATTATAATAGATTTTAGAATAAGTTGCAGCTGCCCAGCTGTGTACCTTAGCATCAGTAACTATAATCCAATAATGTATGCATTATTCAGAGTAAAGTGTGTCTTCAAAGGCAGCACTATGCAAACACTTCACTACTTAACTGTGTAAAACACTGTATGCATGACTTCTGGTTTGTTCACACACCTTAAAGCTGCACATAGTATTTGTACTTTTATGACCTCAGCTGCTGTGAGTTTGGGGTCTTAAATCACAACAATGGGGACGCGAATAGCAAGCAGGGGGATTTAAAAAAGGGCTCACGGGATTCTTGGTTATTCTTAGTGCAGCAGCACTTTGCACAATGGGCAGGAGGCAGATGAAATAATTCACCTCAGGCATCTATAACATCAGCAAGTGAGTGCAAAAAAATCACATGTCCTTATTCTCTGCCGGCTCTGCATTTTGCTCTGAAGGGGTCACAGCATGAGTGATATCAGATCTCAGCGTTACGGGACTGGAGACGTTTCAACACCACTGCGCTCGCTTTATTTCTTCGCTATAAAAAAGAGCGCACTTGCTGCATTAAAACACCCAGTGTAATCTCCAAAATGTGCCCCAAATCCGCCTCTTTTTCTTTTCTTTTTTTTCCATCAGTGTTCAGTTTCAGTGGGTAGAATTGTGCTGCTTGGGATCGTTTTTCTCCTGTCACCTTAGTCCTGGTTCAAGTTTCAGTGTTTGCAGGTAAAACCGTTTCAGGGAAGCTGCAGTGCTTATTTAAATTAATAAGACGCAAACTGTTATTAATATATATTTTCAAAAAACACGCGATTATGGTCCGGGCTAAAACCTTTTAGTTCAGATAAATTAGGCTTTTTTCCCCCTGCTTTCAATGGATTTTATTTTTAATAGTAAGTAGAAAAAAAAATCAGCATCCAAAACTGACATCTAGACGGGGTGGCAGTGTTAAATCCCTCCACATCAAGATTGCCCTCAACTGCAATCCGCGATAACAGTGCGGATTTCCCGAAGCTGTTATTTACATGTTTGAATGACGTGCCCAAAGGTGAGAAGACCCAGTGAAAGCGCAAAAGACGCAGAACTTACCTCAAGCAGATAAAAGCACTTGCGACGCATTTCCACGCTTTAATTTTTCACATCATTTCCAGGTATGGGAATAAACGTCTTCTTGTTACTTCATTCAAATATTTTATTCCTTTGATTGACAGAAAAAAAAACCCTCGGGAAAAAAAGTCACAACAGCGCAATTTTTTGATGCTGTTGTTGGGGAGAAAGCCCACCGTGGCCGGACTGGGTTAAGAGGTCCCGGTGATGTCAGAGGTTACACAGTATTAAGATCATTTAATGAAGAGATGGAGTATCTAGTCTGTCACCTCTCCGTTGGGGTCGCTTTCCCGTGAAATGAACTCGCTCCCTTTGAATCCAGGCTGGAGACGCGCGCACCTTCCGACAGACGCTATCGCGCCCTTCAAAGCTGTCCACGAACTAAACCTCATTTTCCACGCATGGTTTACTCGGCAGGTTTCCTCCACTACGACCTAACGTCCGTCCGGCTTCCCATCCAGCGTCTGACTCCTGCGCGGAGCCGCCGCGGTTGTGCACATCCTCTCCACAACGCGCCGCCCACGTTGTGCCACTTTGTGTATCCAGCGCGACTGAGGAATAACTCGATTCCTCTCCGTGGAGTTAATCATGGAATGACTGCCCGCTGTTCCAGATCCTAATCTTTCACCCCCGCGCGATCGAGACGTCAGTGCTGCGAGAAAGTTTAAAGCTGAGCTGATTTTGAAAGGAGACGCTGCGCACGCACCGCGGTGCTCTTATCAAGCATCCAGGAGAAGGAAACTCTTCTAACATGTGCCCCCGTTTCCAGATGAATTAGTGGCAGAGCGCAGAGTCAACAGATTCTGCTGCGAGCCAAGATCGACAGATGGTCCCAGTGTGTCGATAAAGTTAAGTATCCCCGGGGATCTTTTTAAATAAAACCCAGTGCAAATGACCGTCAAAATTACTCTTAAATATCTCAGCGGGTTCAGATTAACACTGACACAATGAGTCTGCGAGTCCAGCAATTAAAAATAATTATGAACAAGTTTAAAGAAAGGGGCCCAATGTGTGGGTGGGGATCTTCTGTGTGGTCCCAAAGTCACTCAGAGAGGACGGGAGAATGGGCATGCTTCTTATTATGCTGGTTTTTATTGACTTTTATCAATTTACTCTAAATAGACCCCCCCCAGGGAATTTTACTAAATTAGCCAATTGCATATGAGGCCTGGACATAGACTGTATATAAAAGGTGGATGTAGCTGCTGTGAGGTCACCCATCAGTCCCTTTATGAAACCTTGAGATGAGGGTTTTTGATGCAGCCTTCTTGGTGTTTTGAAACTGGACGTGACCCATAAGGACCTCTGTCACCTCTTGACCTCTTGTCAGTCACACAGTCAGCCTGCCATAAACAAAATCCTGCTTTATCATCTATTTTACCATAAATGTCACCTGAATTTATAAGATGAATATCATGTTGCATTCACTAAGACTTTAACTCTACAGACTGAGCCAAAAAAAAACTCATCAGGAAAGTGTTTACTGAGGTCACAGAGCGCGTGAACCAATCAGATATTTTCCCCTAGACTTCTAAACAAAGTTGCCCCCTGCTGGCCATCAAACCCCATACATCTGCAGAACCAAAGGGAATATCTATTCTGAAGTGGGTGAAATCTTCCAGAACAATGCCCCCATGTTTAGGGTTCAAGGGGTCAGTGAATAATTTATTGAGTATGAAGAAAACGTGAGTCATGCTGTGGTCAGAGATTTTGGACCAAGTGTCAGCGCTAACACACTGCAGCTGTTCAGGTGTGGATCGAGCTGTTGAATCAAAGATGGATGTCGCCACAGTGACATCACTCTTTGGCTTCTGGACATTTTCAGGCCCCAACATCGATGTTCAGCCACTGCACAACCATAGCTCAGACACAGAAATGCTGGAAAGCACATGCACAAACTGCAGAACAGAAAGACAATATTATTATTATTACATGGTCAGAATAATGAATTAAAATACAAAATACCACTGACACAGTAGAGAGGTCAGTGATTATTGATTACTATTTTTGTATCAGACTGTAAATATGTTTTATCTCATGGCTGAAGGTAGACATTTTAACATGAGAGTCTGTGGGGACTGACTCAGGTTTTAGAACCAGCATCAAGTGGCCACTGGAGGAACTGCAGTTTTTAGCACTTCCCCATGACTCTTGTTTCTGCCCGGTGGTGAGTGAACACCTTACTGAGACACTTTGTGTTGTTGTGACTCCTCCAATCTCCTCATCTTTTGTTCTGTGACAGTGGAAAATGTTTATTGTCTGTTCTTGTATACAAATCAGAACATATGAAACGGGACAGATGGAAATTTGTCTCCAGAAACACGAATCGACAGATTCCAGGTCATGCGACTGCATTGCCCAAAAGTACTGAAGCTTTGACCCTTTTTGAGGCCCCAGAAACCTATAAAACTTAACAGTCTTTGAGGAAAAATGTTCTTGGGTTGAAGCGCTCATTCTCACTCATATGGCTTCACTTTAAGTGATCGCAGGCCAGAAGAAGGTTGGGAAACATAGTTTTTAGTCATTTTACAGTGGAAAACTGTCAAAAAATGTTCTCTGATCCCGGCCTGTCAGGTGTAATTATATTCACATGTTCTGTTCACTTCCTATTTTTATCTGTCGAGCAGATGAAAACACTCAAATCAGGACATTGCATCAAACCCAGCAATTTAACGCTTAAAAACACACAGATTTACAGCTTATTAGAATATTTGCTCATTCCTACTCTGTTCAGGATTGGAAGCACTGGAGCCTGAGTGCTCCTGTCCCTGTTCATTCTGTTCCTAATTCATATTTTAACCATTAAACTATCAGATGTGATATTAACCTCACATGCCATGCCTGCTAAAACCATACCGCTGAGGCTCTGAGTTCACAAAATGCTTCATGCACAGCGCGCTGAAGCTTTCTTTAGAGCCAGTGACGCGCAGGGAGGCATTAATCAAAAGATGCCTTCATCCAAGGTGACAGTGCCCTCCGCTGAGAATGCTATCTCCTGAAGTGTCAGTAGTGGCAACAGGGGGACCGTAGCAAACTGGGCTATGGGTTAAGATACTGTTTCCACTCTTTAGCCTGCTTCTAGTAGGACACAGTGTTCCGACCTGCTGTATGCACGCTTGTCTCTGAGACTAGCAGTCAGGTGCTAAAAAGTATCCCTGACAGGTGTCGTGCATGCATGGAGCCATTTGTTTCATTCTCGGTGCGGATTTTCTGAGGGGCCACACGGGTTTATTTCAAGAAGGTTGTGTAAGATGGTCATTTTTAATCCCCTCTTCCTGCAGCTGGAGGAGTTCACCATGAAGCACAATATAGTCCACCCACTCCTCCTCCTCCTCCTCCTCCTCCTGGTTTAATCTGAAACACAATTTATCTTCAATCAAGGCATGAAACATCCCCAGTGCTGGAGACTCAACACAATCCTGTGTGTGCGTGTGTGTGTGTGTGTGTGCAGAGCAGTGCCAAGGGTCATTCCAGATGCATGGTGGATGACAAAGGAAGCGTAGCACATTTATGTAATCAGCATGTGTCCCTGCAAAGGTTGTTGGCACGAGTGCCCTCACTGTTGAAAAGCTATGGACAAACCCTCGTGACGGGTTCAGACGGAGGATCATCTGCAGTGAAAATGTTAGAATCACAACAATGAAACCGTTCTTGTTCTTCTTACAGTGTGGATAGTTTAAAAAAAAAAACTCAGCACAAAAAGTAAGGAAATGTGTGTTTGCTTGATTATTTCTTTGTTGTAACCATGCTTCTTGACAATAAATTTGATAATGTTGGAAAGCCTGTTTATTTCGCTTAAATGGAACCACATCTGTAAGGAAAATGCATTTGTGGGTTGCACCCACGAACAACCTGCTCTGCCAAACAGCTTATTCTGCTGTTTGACTCTGGTTTGGAGCTTCTGGTACCCCAGCTGCTGATAATCAGGCTCATCATCATTGGAGCTGATCTCACTGCAGAGAGATATTGAGATGAGATTCTGCAGCCAGCAGCAATCCCGTATCTCCACAGTCTGGGACCAAACTCTAACCTCCGAGATGACCACGCTCGCCCCCACAGAACACTTGTGGGATCAGCTTGGACGTGCTGCTTGTGCCACAGCGACCAACACACACTGGTTTCAGAACGGGATGCCGTCCCACAGCAGTGTGTGACCAAGCTGGAGAGCAGCACGAGGAGGAGGTGCAAGGCTGCTGTGATAGTGTGTGGTCAGGAGCACAACCAGCTGCTTGGCAGAGAAGATTTAGCAAGTTTTTCATGGGCGCAGCACCACACACTCAACTCTGCTGCTCAACACACGTTTCCCTTACAGATGTGGCTCCATGCATGAGGATAAGATTTAGTGCCAAGAAGCAACAAAGAAATAATCCACTAAACACAAATTTCCTTACTTTTTGTGCTGAGTTTAAATTGATCCTTCAGATTAAACCAGTCAGTCTGATTCTCTGAATTTTAGTCCTAACCCAGCAAACATGGAGGCAATATGCTGGAAACAGTGTGTCCTGTTTTATTCTAGCGTGACTGAATCAGAAGGCATTTCAGAGGCTGATACCATAGACTGTGTATAAAAGGATGATGTTGCCACGGTGATGTCACCTGCGGGTTAGTGAAGGCATGTTACGAACCCTCGAGCTGAGCGGTTTCACTCGTGCCGTCTTGGTGTTTTGATGGGCCAGATGTGACAAACTAGGGGCTGAGCTGGCTGAGAAACCAGGCTTTTGGCTCAGTGAGCACACCCTGGATGATCTTCCCTTCTGACTCTAACAATAATCTCATTTACAAAACAGACTTTAGATTTCATTCAATATAGACTGAAACCTTTGACTTGTATCCAACATTATTTTTATTTGATTTTTACTTTAAACTAAAGTGAGTAAATTATGTAGTATGAAACATATAAGATGTACTATAAAATATAAAAAAACTAACCACACTTTTTTTTCCCCCCTCTGTGACTGAGGGAAGTATGACAAAAAAGGACGAACCCAGCAGATTCTCTGTCGGCACCACAATCTTTAAACTCGTGTTTCATGAAATAAAGAGGAGGCCGGGAAGCCTGAGTGGCATTCAGGGGACGCATTTCTATTTTTATTTTTGTCATTTTTGTAGAATTTAAAGAAAAACCCTCATGGAGTTTCAAAAAACTCACGCTGCATATCCCGAACGCCGAGATTTAAATGTTTGATGATTTGTGTGATGAGCGTTCAGCGGTGTTGCTGCTTTGACTTGTTGCGTGTGCGATCTGAAGACACCGTGTGGTTTTGGGCACAGATGATGAGACCGGTTTGATGATGTTTCGGGGTGTTGCAGGCACAGCAGTCCGAGGTTTATGCAGGTTGAAATATTGGCTTTTGCGTTTGCAGATGTGAGAAAAGCGTCTCTTAGTAATTGTGAAAAACATAAAACTCAAGGATTCGCACGTCTCCTTTGTCTCGTTGACGATGAAACAAAATGTCAGCAGATGTCAACATTTTTAAGCGCCAAATCCGAGGTCGACTCTCCTGCTCGCTCTGTCAAAAGCACTTAAACAATATTTAATTACTGAGACTGGATATTCGAGTAGTTTGATTTCCTGTAACAGGCTCGGCTCTTTCACGGCGCTCTCCCAGCATCAATGCTGTGATCATGAATCGATTTAATGAACACACATGAGCAAACGTCCCGTCTGCGCTTCAAAATTGCAGCTGATGACGGCGCAGAGAAAAATCTGAGGTTGTAAGTCGTGCATGATTGTGTGTGTTAGTCAGATGATAGCTTCAGCTGCGCAGGGAAAAAAGCTTGAAAGAAACACCTGATGCCACTTAACTAATACAAGCAGACTTCAGGTCTCTGCTTGAGAACGAGCACATCTCGTGCACTACCTTTCCACCCCCACTCACACAGCCCTTTTCCGCTCAGCTCAAACTTCAGCTGGGGTTTACCTTCATTTTTCACACATCTTTCATGTGTGTCTGTCTTTGAGCAGCTTAAAAGGATCTCCTCATGTGTTCTGACTCTGTAATTGTGTAAACTCCACCGAGATGATCCTTTGAGTTTAATTATGGCGGGAAAAGTTACAGCAATCTAAATCTACTGGCTGGTGCCAAAGAAGTGTTGCTGAAGAGGAAAAATTTAATTGCTCCAACAATCAGCCGAAGCTGAATTACCAGTCGGGGTAGAACAAGCCTCTGGCTTCCTGAAGAGTCATTGTGTGGAAATTATTTGATAAATTGCAAATTAATTTAGTCACAACACTGTGTGGTACCCAAACAGTCTATACTGAAATAACAAGGGTCTCATAAGGGAAAGCCTTATTACATAATCTGGAGCCCTTGGGTTGTATATTCACAGAGAACAATCCACATAGGGACCCATGGAGGCCCACAGCTCCCTTTCGGCAGTGGGCCCCTCGGTCATGCAGTCAGTAAGCAGAAAGCTATAAGGTTCAGCTCTGCTCACAGTGGCTGGGTGATACAGAGGCAACCTACTGGCCAAAAACTTTGATTCTATTTCACCTGTTTGGATTTTATTTATTTGCAAAGGTTGTAGTTGTTTGCCAGTACTGGGGTACCAGCCAAAATCAAAGTCTGAAGACATCTACTCATGGCTCTTAGTCCAATCCCTCATGAACATTACACACAAAACCCCAAGTATACAACAAACAAACAAACAGTGAGCAACACACAACCTAGTGTGACAGTGTGAGGTTTTGTTTGTGTGTGTTTTTCCACACAGAGCTGTCCCTAAGCCAGAGCCTTCAGTTTCTTCCATAGAGTCTGCTCTGCCAACCTTCTCTACAGCTCCACTGCCTGAGCCTGTCCTCCCTGACAGCTTGTCAGCTCCGCCTCCGCCACCCCTGCTGGCCACCTGCCCAGCCTCCCGAGGGCTTCTGTTTACATCTGCAACTTCCTGCATGGCCTCCTGAGGGGTTCTTGCTCCTCCAAAGGCTTCCTGTCTGGAATCTCGTGGGATTCTTCCTCTGTATGAATCTTTCTGTGCAGCCAGCAGCTGCCTTTACCACCACTCTGGCCCATGTCCTCGTCCTCTGGGTCATCCAGGTAAGCTGTTTTGACAGCGAACACTGCCTGTGTTCTCGGTAGACCCAGCTTCTCCTGTCCTACCTGCCTCCTGGCTGTCATCTAGATCAGCCTCTCCTGTCTACTCACCCTACTGGTTGGCTCCCACAGTCTTCCTTATTTGCCTGCAAAACCTCCAGACTGCCACCACCTTCTCCACTGCCCCCCACCTGTCTTGCCAGCCTCAGACTCATCCTCTTGATCAGCCCAGTCTGCTTCCTCTGCCTCGCAGCATCCTCTGAAACTGGCCTCTTCAGTCTACTCAACCCTTGGACTGTCCACCCAAGTTCTTCTTTACTGCTGCCTATGGGCCTCCCCCCTGAATGGTCCCATCTTCTTACCTATGGACCTGCTGGGCCCTGAACTCACCTGTTCCTAGAAGTGTTTTCAACAGATGCTGATCACTGGAGATGCCGGAGAACCGGGGCCCACAGACAGGAAGGTCACAAAGAAGAGGCCAGTTAATCCACAAAAATGAGTTCCAAAGAGCTGGAAGAGGGTGCACTCACTGAGAGTCAGTCTGTCTTTGGGAGCGGTCGCCAGGCGTGATGGAACGAACCACAAGGGAACAACACTTGGAGAGCTGATTTACCACTAAACAGTCTCTGACGATCTGGCGAGGACTCAAACTGGTCCTTCAGAACTGGCTGCTGATTGCAGCTCGATGAGAAACAGGTGTACCCTGGCTGCTGAGCGGTTTGAACATCTACAGGTCGTACAACAGAAGGGACACATCACTGATGGAGACCATATGGATATAGGCACACAGAAAGCTCAAACTCCATCAAATTTCAACAGCGATGAGAAAAACCATTAAAAATGACAGCTCAGTTTGCTAATGAAGACTGCGCTCGCCTGCTGACTGCTCCAGAACAAGTGAAGATTGAAGCCTTGAGTTTAAATTACTTTTTCAAATTCAAAGTTTTAAATACATCAGTTGTCAGTAAGAAAATATCATGAATTCATTCATCAAATCACTGCAGACACTTCAAAAGCTTTCCAAGAGAGGGAAACTTGTCAAGTCAGTGAGACGGTGACCTAGAAAAAGGCATCGGCTTCATATTTAAGCAGTCGCTGTGTGTGTGTGTGTGTGTGTGTGTGAGAGAGTGAGAGTGAGTGTGAGGCATGTATCTTTGTGCTGATTCTTGTTTTGGGTTTTTGCAACATCTGTGCACTGTGTCTTACCGGCACATTCAGAGCAACACTTCAAGAGCCCTCCCAACAATAACAAACACAAAGCAGTCTAAAATACACTCGAACAATCTGCAGGCGCAGTCAGGACGGGCGTGTGAGGAAGAAACAAAGGCAGCATGCTGCAGAGAGAACAAGCAACACCGCTTCTGCTTATGTACTGAGGGAGGACAACACGCTGTATGATGTGCACGCTCCCAATCGGCTCCGCTCTCACATACCCAACGCTCAGAGATATTTCATGTGGTAAACAATCTCAAGACTCAGTCCTTGAACTGAGTTTGTCACAAAGCCAATATGAGTTATCGCCGAAGCCTTCGGAAGATGGCGTATTGATTTTCTGACAGGCTCGGATGTAGTAGCACCTTCCAAATGTGACGCAGCTCTGCATGTTAATGAGCCTGCAAACAAAGATGGGCTTAAAGCACCGCTAACCTGTGTCAGATACAAGTAGGCTCATTTAAAAAGCCATGCTGGGGTTTTTTTTAGTGCTAAGTAGACTTATTAGCATTTTTCATCCACATGCAAAGAAGCCATGACATTTACGGTCTGTGCTGTAAGGCCAGTGTGGAGAGGCCACCGCAAAAGAGCACCAGATTAAAAAAATGTAGTGTTCTTCACCACAGGATGAAATAAAGACAGCATTTAATTTCCGATACTGTCCGGAGGATTACATCCTGACAATCACATTTAGCAGAAATACATTTGGTTTGGGCAATTTTAGTGACATCATCATTTGGCACTCCTGACATTTATGAGCAGCGAGGCAGCGGTTGTGTAACTCGGTAACAAAACAGATGAAATTGCAGTTTTCGCGCAGTAATAGCTGTCATTGTGTTGTAACTGTCTAGTGTTGTCCATGGAGCCATCAAATTATGTGGAACCAGAGGCACCGTAACACATTAGGAGCGACACGGGGCAAGCATGCAAAGCCAAATAAAATACAGAAAATAAAGATTAGGAGAAAATACATTTTAAAGAACACACAGTTACAAATAAAAACAGTAAACCATGAGTAAAAATACAAATAAATATAAAATGCAGACATAAAAATGATAAAGATAATGAAGAGATTTAAACAATTTTAAGACTCAGTCCTCAGACTGGATTTGTAAATACATTTAGAAACCAGTTAAACCAAAAAGTTAAAATTCATTATTGAAAATGTAAATGTAAACAGAAAAGTAAATACTGAAAAAATAGCTATAAACACAGGTATATAACCCAAGCACCTCAGCATGCCGACTGCTTCTACAAACATTAGTGAAAGAATGGGTCTCTCTCAGGAGACCAGTGAATTCCAGTGTGGTACCGTGATAGGATGCCACCTTTGCAACTAGTCCAGTTGTGAAATTTCCTAACTACTAAATATTCCACACTCAGCTGTTAGTGGGACAAACAAAGACAAACAAATCGCTTAAAAAGTGGAAGCGATTAAGACAACAGCAACTCATCCACAAAGTGGTAGGCCATGTAAAATCACAGAGTGGATGCTGAGGTGTATAGTGCACAGAGGTCACCAACTTTCTGCGGAGTCAATCTGTACAGATGTCCAAACTTCTTGTGGCCTTCAGATTAGCTCAAGAACAGTGTGTAGAGAGCTTCATGGAATGGGTTTCCGTGGTCGAGCAGCTGCATCCAAGCCTTACATCACCAAGCACAATGTAAAGAACCAGATGCAGTGGTGTAAAGCACGCAAGGACTCTAGAGCAGTGGAGACATGTTCTCTGGAGTGATGAATCACACTTCTCCATCTTGCACTCTGATGGATGAGTCTGGGTTTGGTGGCTGCCAGGGGAACAGTACTTGTCTGACTGCACTGTGTCAAGTGTAAAGTTTGGTGGAGGGGGGGTTATGGAGTGATGTTGTTTTTCAGGAGTTGGGCTCAGCCCCGTAGTTCCAGTGAAAGGAACTCTCAATGCTTCAGCATAAGAGACGTTTTGGACAATATCATGCTCTCCTTGTTCCCCACTGCACCAGACCCCTTGCAGTTTGCATACCACCCCGACCACTCTACAACATCATCTCCTACACTTTGCAGTCTGCCTTACCGCACTTGGATAACTGAGACACACAAATCTGAATCCAGCTTCATCATGAAGTACACTGATGACACGGTGGCACTGGGCCCCATCGGCAGTAACAATGAAACATCAGACAGGGACGGGGTTGAAAAACTGCTAAGATGGTACAATAATAACACCCTTTCTCTTCATGCAGACAAAACCATGGAGGCCGACTGTCCTCTCCTATTTCAGGGGTTCATCAGTGGAGAGAGTCAGAAACACCAAGTTTTTTTATTATGCACATCTTTCATGACCTCACCTAGTCCATCAACACCATTTCCACTGTGAAGAAGGCACAACCTCACCTTCTTGTGGAGACTGAAGACAGACTTCCATCACCGATCCTTGCCACCGTCTACAGAGAAACTCTGGAGAGTTTCCTGACCAGCACGTACCTGCTGTGCACTGTGAGGCCAGCTGAAAAACATCAGGAGTATAATTCCCCCATCTATCCATGACATCTTCCACACAAGCTCCATTCACAGAGCCTCTGTTACTATGAAGGACCCCACCCACCCATCCACCCACCCTGCATACAGCCTGTTTGCCCTTCTGCTATCATACAGAAGGTTCTGCCCCACTATGAGGCTCTGCAAACTACCAGGACCCTGAACCCCCTGGAGCTTGTCAGCACTTTATCCCAAATATTTTATTGTCCTCTTGTCATTACTGTTGTCGGTCTGGTCGTGATATTTATTGTTTAATGTGCACGGCTGTGTGTTTATAGGTTCTGCACCTTGGTCCATATGAAACAATATTTCACTCACACATATATATATATATATATATTCTGTTTATGGAAGAATGACAGGAAAGCCGACTTAATTACAAATCAGTGAAAAAACAAAAAGCTAAAAAGGAAAACGAGTAGTCTGCAGTTCGTGCAGCTTCTTCACGTCCTCCAGCTGTTTCCACCTCAACAATAAAGAGTTTTTCTTTGTTTTTTCTGCGACATTAAACATGTCTGTTTTGATTTATTGCTGTTAAACAATAAAACCCTGCTGAGATCTAGAGACGAACAAACAAACAAATAAATAAATAAAAGAAAACACACACACGCGCACACACAAGACAAATGTCCCTCGCCCA
Organism: Andinoacara biseriatus; assembly: GCA_015108635.1. Lineage (NCBI taxonomy): Eukaryota > Metazoa > Chordata > Actinopteri > Cichliformes > Cichlidae > Andinoacara > Andinoacara biseriatus. The sequence goes on from VUQJ01030674.1 coordinate 18,190, forward strand.
CAGGAAATTGAAGGGCCTGCACCCTTAATTCATGTGGACACCCAAAGTGTGCCTCTGTCCTACACTCATCCGTTACGGTGTCAGGAAGTCACCAATAAGCAGACAACACGATGCAGCAGGTTCCTTTCTTTAACCTGTTTTTACCTGTTTGCTTCAGTTTTTCATCCATGTCAGTTTTTTTTTTTTGTGTGTGTGTGTTAATCTATATTTCTGTCCATTCATCCATCTATGGTTTGTTTATCCACCTTTTCCCTCTCTTGCCACCGACTGAAAACAGGAAATGGCTGTCCAAAATCCGCTCCCTCGATTAATGGCCGCGTCGTCATTGGCAGCTGGTGAGTGGTGCTTTTTGTGAAGGAATACAGAAACACTCAAATACAACAGAAGAAGGAGACGGGACTGCACAGGCTGAGACAATGCCCCACATTTTGATTCAGTCTCCCAAAGTCAACAATGCTGGACAGACTGTGTCCAAAGGCTCTGGAGAAAGCTTTCATCATGGGCTGAGTGCAGATTAACGTGTCAGCATCGTTGCTGTGGCGGCACCATGACTACCGGGAGAATTTCAGGGCATCACAAAGTCACAAGTTATGCTGATTTCAGTGAATATGACAGAAACTACCACAAAGAAAAAGGCATGCAGCTATAGAAATGACTGGAAATCTACTCATGACTCGAGGTCAGGAGTTTTTTTTTTTTTTTCCCTAGTGCCCTTACAGGCTTAACAGGCTTATATTTGTCCTTTACATCTTAGGGTTAGGGTTACAATCTTCAGAATAGGGTAGCAGCAACATGTCCTACACAATCAGATTCTTTTTCCTACCTTTAGCTTATTGGGATCTGGTCACCTTAGTGAGGCTGTACACTCAAGTTAGCATGTTAGCATGCTCATCTCATAAATTTGCTTCTATTCATTTGAATGCAGCGTTTTCAGTGGGAGAAACATTTCATGACCATTTGCAAACTGAGCTGGTGGCTCATTGTTGAGCAATGGTGCATCTGTACTGTTGATAAGGCGGGGAACAATGGATGAGTCACTTGGATGAGTGATAAAACATTTCTCCTGCTGAAAGCTGCATCCAGGTGAACAGAATTACCTTCCTGGGATTTCCTTACCTGGATTATTGAACATGCATTGAGACATTAACATGCTGATGTTTTAGAGCTGCTGTTGGGTCAGGTTTGCCATGTCAGAAGGCATTTGCATTCAGCTGAGAAAACCATGTATATAAAAGGACACAGCCACTGTAATGCCAGTCATTAGTTTCTGAATGAAACTGGACAACATAATTGCAATGTATTTTATTAACCTGTATGTGTTTGACTGGAGAGAACCCACAGAGGCACAGGGAGATCTATAGACCGAATAAAAGATGGAAGTCGCCATAGTGATGTCACTTGTTGCCTACTGGACTCGTCTTTTGAAGCTCTGGTGTTTTAGTCCTCACCGTGGTAGTTTTTTTTTGAGCCACCAGTGACCATATTTGGACAAGATGGTGGCATCCAGAGACTTGGAGGATCAGTACTAAGGACCAGCAAAGCTATTATTGGCAGGAACCACAGATAGATGGATGGATCACAGTGATCACTTTGTGGTTTCTGGACTTCACATTTTTAAGCTTCAACATTCGTGATGGCTTTTGTTTGGACTCAGGAGTGACTATATTTGGAGCAGAGGTTACAATACTAAAAAATCTAGTTAGCTTTGTTAGCGGGCTGCATTTGTGAGCTGCATGGCTGTAACCCACAGACACGGACAGCTTCACGCTAATACTAGAATTTTACTCACCAAAACTGGAGAATCGTCCAGTTCAGCGTCTCGAACTGACGGCCTACCACACAGATGCTAGCCTGTTTAGCTAACACCGGAATCCAAACCCCTAAATTTAAGATTTAAAGAAAATTCACCACCCACACTGTTGATTTTGAGCAGGAACCTATCAAAAAACTATTCTTTGTAGCAAACTGTAAACATTTATTTCTTCTGTAAATTTGGGCATTTTAACATGTGCAACTATAGGTGAAGAAGATGGGATTTCAGGGAATAACAAATATCAGCTGTAACCATGTGTTTGACAGGATTGAAAGGAAAATCCTCCCATGCTGGAGTATGGCCCATTAGATAATAAACACCTGACAGTTAGCACAGAGCACAAAGTTCATCTGAGGATAGATTATTATTACGACCATTAATTTTCTATTTTTTTATTCTGAAAAAGTTCATTTTGAGGCGAGATGTTGCTGGAGGATTAATGCATTTAATCTGAGGAGTGTTTACAAAATTTAATTGCAATCAGTTCAATAGCTGCTTCCATCAACCCCAAATGTCAACTTCAAAAATCTAATGTCAGCTTGTTGTATGAGGGGATTAGTGAGTTATTTGAATTCATCGTGTGAGGGCCGTTAATAGGTCAGGGAACTGACAGTCCCGTCTGAAGTGAAAATATTTAGAGAAATCCATCAAACAGTTGCAGAGACATCTCCCTGAAAACCATAAAAGCCAAGCAGCTAGTGATAGAATAAATGTGAAAACCACCAAAGCTCAAACTATGATTTACCCTCTGTCCACCATGAATATCTGTCACCTGGAACTAAGTGGCAACCCAGCAGAATATCTAAAAATAACATCTGACTTTTGAATCAGAGAATATGTGTTAAAGAAGAGGACTCTCCTGTTCCATTTAAAGAACTTTTAGAGACGTTAAGCTGCTATAATCAGTTTATATTTACCATATGAACCGATGGGTGATAAATTTAATAAATTTAGTGTGTATTTGAGTCCACAATAACAACAAAAATGAAACCAATGGGGATGTGACAAAAACTGCACTTCCTCAAATGGCCACTTGAAAGTGAGTCAGTCCTCAGTCAGTTTTTGATGTAAATAATCCATCCATGTATTATTATTCACTTCCGCTTATCCTGTTTAGGGTTGCGGGGGGCCTGGAGCCTATCCCAGCTGACATTGGGCGAGAGGCCCAATGAGGCAGGGTACACCCTGTACAGGTCACCAGCCTGTCACAGAGACAGGCAGCCATTCATGCTCACATTCACACCTATGAGCAATTTAGTGTGGCTAATTAAAGTGTTTGGACTGTGGGAGGAAACCAGAGTACCCAGAGAAAACCCACAAACCCCGCAAACTCCACACAGCGATAGTGAGAGGCCTGGGCCATGGTGGAATCAAACCCAGGCCTTCCAGATGGTATTCTAACTGCGAGGCAGCAGTGCTAACCACCACACTCATATATACAGTTTTTCTTAAGGTATAAATTCAAAGATGTGAGAAAAAAACAGGTGCTGTTGGTGGCTGCACCCATCTTTTATATACAGTCTATGAATATAACATTTGCTAATTGACACTAAAGTGTTTGTGCCTTATTAAAAAGCTAATTTTGACCGATATATATGTTGCTTGGGGATAAGTTGGGATATACAGTATAGGTGGTACATTTAAACGATCCCTCAAAACCACAAAATGTATCCTGATGGTGGACGAGGAAAAAAATCAGGGGCTCAGCCCCGAGAGAGGCACAGTAAATTTTTGTATAAAATCCATTGCAAATCCATTTGCATGAGGTGCTCCATTTTAACTTACACGAAAGTAGGACTAGTTCAGCCTTGGATAGGTTGTACAAAGTTTTATGGTGAGCCACCTAAAAGCTGTGGTGACATGTCACTAACAGCCACGAACTTCATCCTTATGATGGTGCTGGGGGAAAAGTTGAGCTATCACTATAATAAGTAGCATTCATTCAATGGCGAGCATGGTTGTCTGAACAAAATTTAAAGCTTTCCATCCAATATTTGTCAAAGTATTTCCATCTGCACCAAAGCGGCCGTTTGGCTCACGCATACTGCCACAGAGTTGGGTCTTTACCGTTTCAGTCGGGCCTGACACATACACAGCATAAGGATATTTAATACAGGCATCACAGAGACCGTGCAGGACCAGGCACAGGTTGTGGAGAACTGATTATGTCTTGTCAGCGGTTCCGGTGTCAGGCCTTTATTTATCAAGTGGTTGTGTTCCCATGGACCTGGCAGAGCTGCAGCAGGTGTGAAGGTCAACAGGAGAGTCATATTTTAATCAAAGACCAAAGAGCTAAAAATAAAACTCCCCCAGCGGGCACTGCACTGTGAGACTCAAGGAGATGTGAAAAGGCTCTGTAGTGCACAAGTTTTAATTATCACGCATACACACTGGGGTTGTTATTATGCATAAATGTCTTCTAGACAGGGTTGTGCTAAGGAAGCAATAGCAATGCTCCAGGAGTCTGAATTCAAGCCAAGACTGACAGCAGGAATCGCATGCGAAGGACAAAGTGGCATGGACAGCAGTTCCTGACACGTGTGCCAGGGCGAGGAACTCATCTGATATGCATGTCTGTCTGTGCATGTGTGTGTGTGTGTGTGTGTCTCTGTGTCTGTCTGTCTGTCCACCTGCTTTGTATTATATGCCGACTTGGTACTGCAGTCAAAATAATTGCCAGGGTGTGTTGATTACTTTGGTCCAACATTGAATGGAAGCCAAGGTGTGAATTTATAGGCAGACTGAAAATTAAACGCCCTGGAAAAATAAACACACCCAGGTACATGAATACTGAGGAGGCACAGAGAGAGACAAAAGAGCAGAAATGTCTCTTTGTTCATTAACTTCCCGGGCTTTGTTGCCTTTCCTGAAATTAGAGCACACGGCTGCTGTTGGTGCCAAAATTGCTTGATTTTACGAGTGTTGCGCTGCGGCTCCAAATCAAGAACTAAATGTATTACTCAAAATGCAAGCTAAAGTCCAACGAAAACCTGGGTTTGGTTAAGTCAGGTATTCATAAATCTGTTAAAAGGTGTCCACAGATGTCTCTCATGCAAACATGAGGCCTTAAAAATGACTATTAAAGCCTTGAATCCATCTTTCAAAACTTATAAAACTGCTTCAGACAACACAAATGAGATTTATTGTCTATATTTTAAAATCTTTACAAAGAAAATTGATGGGTACCTTCCGGCAGACACCATGCAAGCTCTAAATCCTGGTGTGAACATTGTTTTTCTAGCTTTCACTATGACTCCAGCAGTATAACAGTGGGACTAGAATAGAATAAAAGCAGCCCGAGTGTAAAATTGGCTGTAATTTTGTGATGGTCAGTGCTGTGATTTTGTTCAACTCCTCCAGTTAAAGCTAAAGTCCACAATTTTAGCCAATATTCTTTACATAACTATAATTTGAGTATGTTTTTTTTCCCAGTGTCCCAACATGAACAAAACTGCAGCTTATCACATGCAGGTACATCAAAAGAGATGTGGGCACAATGGGAAGGGTCTGTTTGTCCAGGCCCATCCAAAAAGGTCACTGTGCTCCCTCACTGCAAACACACTCTATGAGCAAATTTAACTATGAGAGTTTGGCTAACTGTTATAACAAGTCACTGCTGTAATAACTTAGTTGGTTATACAGTTGGTTATACTTCAGTTTCCTGTGTAGCCTTTAAAGGGGTTCATTTAAAGTATATTGGTTTATTAATGATGCAGGGTTAATACTCTCACTGCTGTTTCACATATATCTCAGTTTATATCCTCTGTCTTGTGGACATAGTGTGCACTGTAACTGTTTACATATGTGACAGGATGAGTGGGCACGTCGTCGTCACAGTCTAAGACACTTGACTTTGGTATCAAATGTACACAAACATGCTGCAGAGCAGCAAGTGTGAAGGCACCTTTATTTTAAAAGCAAAAGTCCCCTTAATATTCAAATGTCTCACAGCAGAAAGGGGTTATATATATTTAAGATATAATTCTTTAGTGTTAAGTTACAAAAAGGGTCTTTTAAATGGTGCTGAAGGTTTGACAGTGTCTTAACTTGACAATGTCATGATCCTGGGCCGTGTGCCCAACGTTTTGTATCAAATTTTATTCCCTGTGTTGTGACTAGCCTGCATCTCTCTCCCACGTCTGCCTGTTTCCTGTTTTACTTTGGTAGTTTACATCCTGGTCTCGTCCTGTTGGATTATCCCCAGCCGTGTCTCCACCTGTTCCAAATCCCCTCATTATGTTGTGTTTGTATTTAAGTCCTGAGTTTCCCTTGCTTGGTCTTGTGTTCTCGTCATTGTTAGGTTCCTGATGTGTGCTTCTGGTTATGCATTTATGTTTATACTTAAGTTCATGTCAAGTTAAGTGAGCTGATGTTGGTGCTGCTGGCTCCTGTCCAGCCCTTCCTGCGTTTGACTCCTGTAAATAAAGCTCAATCCAAATTAAGCCTTTTTCCTCAGGTGTCCTGCATTGAGGTCCTCAGCCTGCCTGCCACAGCAGTACATGACAGACAAGTCATGTTAGCTTCTCGTCAGTGATCGTGATTGACTGCACCATAGAAAGCATTTGTTAGACAGCACTCATTGACTGACCAATACTCAACAATGGGGTCCAAGAAACAGTGGAGCTCTAAGAATTGTAGATTTACAGAAGTTGGGAAGGTTTCTTGGAGCCATTTCTGAACACCTGCAGATTCCAGGATTATCAGTTCAAACAACGGCTCTAAAGCTGGGTCTGTGCCAGGAAATTGATTGAAACTCTACCAGTTCTGCCAAGAAAAGCGGTCAAACATCCGGTCAGAGTTATGCCAGAAGCTTGTTGATGGCTACCAAAAACAACTGGTTGAGATGCAACTTGCTAAGCGACATTTAACCAAATATTAATTGGGGTTTATGTGTATATTTGAGCCTGTGCGTATAATTTTACTGTGTGGATCAGAGAAAATAATAAATTCAAATTTGTGCACCCAGATCTTGTTTATAAAAGTCATTAAAGATGTATGGTGTCGAATCATTCAACCCTGGAAAAAGAGCAGTTCAGATAAATCATTAAAAGACCAAAATTACAATGACACTCATGCCCATGATGAGTGGATGCACTTCTGACCACAGCTGTAGCTAAAGTATTCATATTTTGTATTAAATTTTCACCAAGAGGAAACTAGCACAAGCGCAACCACAGAGCACAAGAGACATAAAGACAAAGGATAAGGGGAGACAGGACTATTTATACACACAGAAACTAATCAGGGGAAGTGGGAAGAGTTGGGCCAACTGTATAGTATAATTATGAGTACAGTTTCACTCAGGAGACTGAGTAGCTCGATCTCTCTGGGCTCTGTGTATATGACAGGTACAGTTTCTCTTAAAAGCATCTTCTATAAGAAACAGAACAGTGTGCACTCAGCCTCATGTTGCTCAGAGCATGTTACACTCTGATGAACAGGTAGGAACTAAAATGACTTCACTGGTGCTCTCTTTGTTCTCTCAGGCGCAGTGAGATGGGCCTACCTGTGCCTCCTCCTGTGAGTGTGGCTGCCACTCTGCCAGATTGTCATGTCCCCTGTGGTGGTAAATTGGCTTTGTGTAATCTCTCCTAACTTGCTCCCCAGTTACCTACCAGAGGTTCGTTGCCCATTCCTGTGTGCCTATAAGGAGTCTGACGGTCACCTACCTGCACTTCCACTGGAATCAGCTCACTGCCTGCCTGCTCTCCATTCTTAAGGAAGAGTAAACTGGGGGGAAAGGCTAAGATATGTTATAGAAGAACTGGAGTGAAAATCAGTGGTAACAAGTCTGATGAATGAATCCAAATTTGAAATTTGATGTTCAAATTGTGATCAATGCATATGGAGGAGGTCAGGAGAGGTACAACAGTCGGTAAAGCACACACGCTCTGTCATTGTTTGGAGCTGGATGTCCAGTGGTGTTGGAGATCTTGATGGAATTATAAACCCAGCGAAGTACCAACTGGAAAATGTCTGACTAAAGCCTTCATTTGTCACATGACAATGATCCCAAACTCACTGCCAGTGCAGGGAAAGCATACCTGGATAGAAACACACACAGGTGAACACTCAGTCATGGATCGGCCTCCACAGAGCCCGAACCTCGGCATTACTGTGGGATCATCCTGACAGATAACAGAACCAAATGCAGAAACATCTAAAGAAGAACTTTGAAAGTCCTTCCGGAATCCTGGAGAACTGATCCTGATGACTGCTTAAAGCAATGACAGGAAGCCGCCTCAGAGAGTTCAGCCTGTGCTGGAGGAGGTCACACCAGATATTACGCTCGAGCTCGTCAGAATCGTACAGATTCTGTTTGAACTCTTTCTTTGCTGCAGCCGTTTCATTTTCTAAACTTATAAACAGGGCAACCTTTATCTGAATGCTCTGAGCTCCCACAGGACTGATCACATTAACACACATGTTACACTTTGGTTAATTATGTGTATTTGTGGCCTTTGTTTGACTCACTTTCATTTGTCAGTGGCTACACCCCAGGCTTATTTTTAAGACGCTCATTTAAATGCTGATTTAATGAACACTTTTTAACTCAAACACTCTTTTATTTCATTACAGGGAGCCCATGCATCAATTTTCTAATCCCTGCTAAAGTAAACTCATTACTTAGTCAGGGTTTTACACATGTGCCAGCTCACACTGCAAGAAAATGTTGGTCTGAAGCAAATACATGTTCAGAATAGGCTATAATTTAACAACTCCTCAGCTGCAGTTTTATCACAGAAACTTTTGATTACAGCTTTTTTTGTTGTTGTTGTTTTCCGTTTCCAGCTTAGTCTCAACCTTTTGCACTGCAGCTTGTTTTTAGTTTAGCACTCAGGTGTAAAATGATACAGGAGAATCAGGATTTTACTGAGTATTAAAGGCTTTTGGAAGATGTCTCAGTAAATGTGAGCAGTTCTAAAAATGAACACTGTCCACTTGTAATCACTTGAGAGCTGCTCTTTAAGGCTACTGCACTTCACTGGAAGGAGGAGCGCTTGATGAATGTGTCCTATTCTTGAGTTTTCATGAGGAACTTTTTCACCGATTTGACTGATTTAAAGTGGTAACTGACACATTTTTTAAACCTACTTATTATGAAGTGATGGCTAAAGAACAGGTGTGGGAAGCATTGTCTCTCACAGAATGAAGCAATAAGCGATGAGCCATGTATCAAAAGACTGAATAGAACTCTGCTGTATGTTGGAGGTCTGCTGTAACCAGCAGGAGGTTCTCACCAAGGTTACACAGCAGAACTGCATCTGAAGTTTGAGTCCATTCATGGTATGAGAAGCTCAGTGAAGAGTGAACTCAGACTTTCTCCATTAGTTACCATCTTGTGCTTTATGTATTTAAGAAAGAAAGCTTTTGTTGATTTTTTTTTTCATATTTGCCTTTGTGTGCTGTACTATAATGATGCCACGGGCTTAAGCTACCAGGTATGGAACAACTTATATAACGAGTATAAGAGTAAAGAGTCACAGACAGCATGCAGAGAACTCTGAGGCTTGCGTCATGGTTTAGAACAATCTCTGTTTGTTCTTATTATACTGAGTTTTACCTCCATCATGTTTTTGAACCTTGGTTCCTTTTCACAGTGCCTTCTGTGTTCCCCCCCGATCTGCATCTAACTCCGGGAATAAATCTGATGCACGTCTGTGAAGAGGTTGTTTTCAGATCACATCAGAAGCGTTTAGTCTACAAGGGTCTTTTATTTCATTGCCTCTGTGGCCCACCCAAACCCTTAATTTCGAGTAGAATTAACTCAAGAGACTAATGTGTCTTCTACTCGTAGAACCCAGCAGTGCGTACTCGTTGGATTGTTTGAGTCCTCCTTCCCGTTTTCATGGAGTCAGTCTGCTCTTCCATTGAGTCACTTATTGATTTTAGTTCTCCATGTTTTCAGCACCATTTTTGCCCCAGATGAAGTAATGCTTTTATTACAATTCCCAAGAGAAATTAAAATAATTCTGGATCAGAAATTGTTCAGATAAGCTAAGAATGCGCCATATTTTAAATTGGTTGATTTGTTTTATTAGCATTGAATGCTTATTTTTACTGTAAATGTTGAAAGATATTTCTTTTTGTGATTTAAATGTCCTTCCATGCAGGTTTGTCCCTCTTTGATTTTACTTCTTGGCTCCATTTTAAACATTTCTGTTCTTCCCTCCTTTGTTCCTTTTTCACGCCCTTGTTATTGAGCTCACCTGTGGCTTTTATCCCTCCTGTGGTGTTTATCAGTCTGTCTACTGCAGTCTATTGTTAGTGTGTCACTCCCCCATCTTCCTAAATCATCTTTTGTTAGCTGGCTCTTTACATGATTTAATTTCTGTTTAATTTTGACACAATTTTGGATTTCCATCAACTGTTTTTGTAATTTTCTTGGTAAACAATGGGAGCATCTTTATTCATTTACCTTTCTGCCACAGTTGTTTCCTCCTGTTGGCTCCTTTTGGATTTCTTTTGATTTTTGACAGTGGTTTGGACTCTCCTGCCTCATCAAATGGTGTTTTTTGTTCTGAGCAATTAAAGTTTCATTGATCTCCTCTCCAGTCTCTCTGCTTTTGTCTGCACTTGTCTTCACGTTAATCTCGTATAATCTCTGCAAGGGCACTCTAGTTAGACGGTGAATAAACTAGCTCACTCTGTTGTTTCACTTAAGCTCTCATCAATGTGAAGATACAATAAAAGTGAGACTTTAAATACCAAAAATAGATGATGCAATGTCTGGTGAAATTGCAGACTTGGTCTGTGCTTTGCTGCTAAAAATTTTAAAGTAAAAACGTAAATTGTAAGCAGTAGACTTGCAATTTAATCGGTCCATTTCAGGCAGGAGGTTTTGCAGACAATCACTAACCATGTGACATTAACTTTTCCCCCGAATCTGGATGTGTGGTAATGTAGGACCAAGTCACTAAGGGCCCAGTCACACAGGCCTAGAGACTGGTGAGCTGACCATCTGGCAACTGCTGTTTTTTCCCTAGTGAAACATCAGTATTCCCTGACCAGTGTTGAGTGGTTCCTGGAGGTTGACATTTAATGGGAAAATGATTCAGTCCAGTCATGGAAGTGTACACACTGGTCAGTGACCCCCTGGCAACCACCTGTTGCTAGCTACTAGTCGAGCGTTAGTAAAACTTGAATTGCAGTGCAAACGCAGTGGAGAAAGTTCACCTCAGCACTGCAGCAAACATGTTTCAGAAGGTGTAACTTTTACTTTGAAAGCAACTCTTTGCTTTGCATCACACTTTTTAAAGTTTTACTACCACTCAGCAAGTACCTGCTGTCAAAAGTGAAAAACTACAGACAACTGTGGCAGTCTGCTGGCAACCAAAGTTCTTTAGTGTAGCAGCCAGGTGAGGAATATCAGAATCAGAATAATCAATTTCAACTCAGTAATAGGTCAAACTGCCATTTGCTTCCACATGTTTCAGTTAAGCAGCAGTTATAATTTATGGTGAAGGCATTCTGTGTAACTCAGTGTGACCAGCAGACAAAAGTTCTCCAGAACGGGATTCAAACTCCTCTCACAAAATGGCTTTAAAAACCCAGACTGTCATTTGTATCCACTTCCCCCTCACCCGGTCACAGCAGTTTTTCCTTCCCACTGTCACCAAGTGCTCCTTACTGGGGTTGTGCAATTGTTGGTTTTCTCTGTATTATTGTAGGGTCTTTACACTTGTGGGGCGACTGTTGTTGTGAATTGTCACTATTTAAATAAAACTGAATTGAATTGAAAACTGAATGCCCCAAATAGTTGCGGATCTGTGGGTTTCTTCAGTTCCTAGAGTTAAAACTGAGATAGAAGGAGGGGTCTTTTTTTCTTTTCTCCAAAAATCTGTCGGTGATTCTCTCCCCTCCAACTCATTCTGCCCCCTGAGACAAATCATTAAACAATTCAAAAACCTTCAAGCATGTGTCCAAACTGTGTCCAAGCACGTGCAGTGAGCTGGTTGTTCTGGGATTAATATGACCAATGGTGTGGGACGAGTGAGGTGCAAAATCTTCAAAGGTTTTTGTTTCTTGTATAGTAATCATGATATGATTGTTTGCATCAATCCCACCAATGAGTAATGGCAAGTTGAACTGTGTGTGTGTGTGTGTGTGTGTGTGAGAGTGAGTGTGTGTGTGTGTGTGTGTGTGTGTGTGTGAGTGAGAGAGAGAGAGACAGGGAGCTGCAAACATTAAAGCTGAGCAGATTTTCAAAGATTCAAGTTTCCCAGATTAATAACTCAAGGGTTAAATATCATATAAGCATCTTTTTCCCACATCCATAATTGTTCGGAAACACTTCCAGATTGTTAAACCAAATTGTTTGCAGGTGTGACTCACAATGATGCCAAAGCAGAACGTATGTCAACCCCACCCCAGCAGCCGAAGCTGGTAAACGCAGAAATGAACAGGTTTGTAAGTGCACACACAATCCACACTTGACTGGCGAATCAGAAAGAAAGGTTGTGTGTAAACTCACAATAGCATAAAACTGTTCAGGGTGTTGTTGTGTAGCAGGCAGGTTGGAGACCTAAATACAGAACTCAGAGAACAGAGAATAAACTTAAGATCAGCTTTATTGCTGGAACCAGGAAAAATACAAAACAAAGCTGGGCTGGAGCCAGAAATACAAAAACTCTGAGACAGCAAGGAAAATACACAACAAGGAAACACACAGCATGAGACTGGAAGTGAGGAAAACTGAGGGCTTAAAGAGGTAATCAGAGAGAGAACGCTGCTGGGGAAAACGACACACAGGTGAACAGAATTTAACTAATGAGATGAGGGGAGGAAAACCTGAACACAACGCACACAAGGCACAAGACTAGTAAAATAAAGCAGGAAGTAACTAAACATGGAACACGGAACAAAGAAAGGCAGGAAAACAACCCAGGAAATGAAATGTGAATGTGACAGATCTTTCCAGCCAGGTGATTCGCCAAAAGCCTGATTACACGAAGCCTGTTTAACAGCTCGTTTAGGAGTGCTGATATCTGCTGGACATTTGATGTACAGCATTCCTACTGTTATGTTACATGTTAGCTGGCGGTTCGTTTAGCACAGTGGTTCTCAAATCTCAAACCCCTGCCCTGCAGGTTTTAGATGTGTCCCTGATCCAACACACCTGAATCAAATGGCTGAATTGCCTCTTCAGTATGCAGTCAGATTCTCCAGAGTCCTGCTAATGACTTCTGTATTGTGTCATTTGTCTAATTTGGTTCACCTGTTCTTCCCTGATGCCTCCATGCTCCATGATTACCTATGATTGTGTGTATTTAAACCCTCAGTTCTTCTCTGATGCTGTGTTGTCTTCGGTGTCTCTTTCTGATGGGTTCTTTTATATTTTTGGTCAATCAAGGCATTTGTATCATGGACTTTGTTTTTGTAACTTCAGGATTAAAACAGCACCTCAAGTTAAGTTTGTCCTCGTGCATTTGGGTCCAAACCTGCAATTACGCACCGACAATCATAAATTCTGTTTGAGGACCTCGCTGGGTTTGTCAGATCACAGCAACATGTGCCCGACAACAGGTAAAAACCTGTTGCTCTGGTCTAGACTGAATACGCTATTCCGGAACTGACTTAGATGAGCTCACAGACACACTAGCTACATTTAGTTTTGTGAGGAAATTGTGATTCCTGTTCAAAGGTGCTGTTTCCCCCAGTAATAATGCGACTTGGATCAGTATGTCACTTAAACCTCACCCAAGAAGAAGGTGTCTTGTCATGAAGGGATAATAAACTAATGAAATCAGGTACAATAACAGAGGATGAGATAAATAAGGGACCCTCGAGGCTGGCCTGGAGAGGAATAAAGTCAGTGGTGGGGATGCAGAACGAGGCTAAAACAGTAAGCAAGTTTTATGTTTGATACATTTAATTTTAAAGAAGAGCGTTCTCATTTTAGGAAAGGCATGGTTGGTTCTAAAATCAAATTTGAAGAGATGTTTGTGTATAAATCTTTCAGATTTATCTTTGAGGGGGCAAATTGTGGTTCTCATGGTCTGGGAGGAAAATACTGGAGTGCTGTGCAACAGACATGGGGGATATACTCTCATGCATTTCTATCCTCTTTTGGAGCAACAGAAAGTTCCCAGCTTATGGAAAGAATCTCCTGTGGTGCCAGTGGGAAGGGGTAAGTCTCTTGTGGCACTCAGTTATTATAGTCCTGTGGTCCTCGCATCCCTTAATGCACATGCAGTGCATGACATGCTGGAGCCCTTACAGTTTGCCTACAGGGCACAAAGGGGAGTGGAGGACATGATGGGTACTCATAGGGTGCATAGAGAGAAATAAGATCCATGCACGTTTGCTTTTTATTTACTTTTCTTCTGCTTTGAATTTCATTAAGCCCCATCTTCTTGCACACAGGCTTTCATCCAATTTTAATGAAGCACAGTGTGTTGGCTCACTGACTTTTTAACAAACAAATCTCAGAGTTCAAGTTAACGGAACCCAGTTTCATCCAGTGGATCAATTTTAGCGCTGTTTGCGTTCGCCACTTTCATTTGTTTGAAATAATAATCAATGTCAGAGCAATCAGATCCAGAATTGTCCTTAACTGTGTCAGTGGCTGTAATTGTGAGTGGAGCATGATCACAGCTATGATGAATTTGTTACACGAGTTTCAAAACCCAAAAATGTTGGTTGATTTTTTTCATGTGACTATTGTGCAGGATTATTGTCTGTGAAGCAAACTTTCAACTTTATTCTACTCATACTCATTCCTAAAGTAGAATAAGTGTCACCACAAGTTTTATCTGAAGTGCTCTTCTTCTCTCCCCCCTATCCCAGCATCCTCCTCTGACACACCAGCCCTCTGCAGGTCTTCCATCACTACATTCATGAACCTCCTGTGTTCTACTTCTTCTCCTCCTGCATGGCAGCTCCATCTTCTCTCCCTCCTCCGCACATGTCCAAATCATCTCAGCCTCTCTAACTTTGTCTCCAAACTGCTCAGCCTGAGCTGTCCTTCTGATGGACTCTGCTGCCAGCTTCATGGTAGCACTCAGGCAATGTTGTGAAGCAGTGCAAAAATAATGTAACTAGTAATGTGCCAAGTTACAGGAAGTAAATAACTCAGGTAACGCATGATTAACACTGTTTATAGTTTTCTTTATCAATTCCTTTATTGATTCTTCAACTGAGAAAATCTAAAGAATGTAGGCCGTCCCAAATTTTCAACATTGCTCTTTATAGCTGAGATGGCAGTACCCAAAAGCTCTGTCTGTGTATCACAATGTGCAGCTGTCAGAAAAAAAATACCATCACTGAGGGAAGGAACTGATAAACTTAGAAGATTCCAGGAGATAAGATTTGATTGGCCTTTCCCCACTCCTGCACAGGAGTCTCATGATGAGCTGCTTTAATCTGATCTGACTCTCTCACAGACTAACAGAACTGCAATTAGCATGCAGCACATAACAGCAGGTGAATTTCAGCATGTGTGTGTCAGCACACAGGGGGGAGCTGATCATTTAAAGCCTGCTGTTGATCACGTCCCTGCTTCGCTTTCGTGGTGCTGAGATCTCGCAGCTCAGTGATGATCAGAGGTGCTGACAGGGAAGCTGTGTGTTTCATCTCAGATAATGATGCATTACACAAATCTCAGGACATTCACAGGTGACCCGAATTCAACAGGAGCACTGTGACACAGGTCACTGACAGCAGGAAATTACTTAACAAGCTCTTCTCTGCCCCCTGCTGGTGGATTGCACTCCATGCAGGCTACATACTCATACGCCTGATAATCAAAAAGAAACTTCAGCTATAGCGTTTACAAAGAGCTTCGACAGACAGAAACAGAAAAGTCAAAGGCAAAACTTAAACAGCGAAACAGTCACACCAACAACAAAATCCAGACAGAATAAATTAAAATAGAAATCAATGAAAAACTAAAATTAGGCAGTGAAGATGATAAAGCAGTAATCGTATGTAATGCCGTGAGTTTATGAGCCTGATCTCCTCAAGCATGTCCTTCCAAAGATAAGGGGTCCTGATGGAGAAAGGATATCTAAAGAGCTCAACTTTGGAACAGCCAAGAGGGCGGCTGTGAGCACACTCATATGGGGCTTGGGGTCATACTTGGATGTTTTGGAATAGTTTGGTTAGTTAACACTGACAGTTTTTGTTTTTCTTGTATTTTTTTTGCTTTAATGTCAGCAGCTCCGGAGCTACATGCACTTCTCAAGTCTGATGATGTCACAGTGATCCTAAAACATCTCTCAGAGCATCTAACTGTTCAGCGGGGTTTAGGTCACAGTCTAGGTCACAGTGAAGAAAGCAGCATAAAAGAAGTTCTTCAGAGCTTTGTTTGGACTTGTTATATACATGGATCCTTCTCCACAGAGCTGCAGAGCCAAAGGTGGAGGATCTGAAGACCAGAGTGGTGCTGCCTCTTAGTCTGGGTTGATTTAGTCCAACTCTTGAGTATCTGAACATCTCAGACAGTGTGGCATCCTTCTGTTTCCTGTTTGCCTCCTTACATTCACCCGTCTGTTACTCCCCCTGATTTCTGGGATTTATGAGTGAAGAGGACTTTCTTCCATCAACCACTGTGAAATCCTGGTATGTCTGTTTTAGTCTGCTCCAGAGTTTAGCCTCTTTTCTCATCCTTCAAACTGATTTACAGGCTTTGCTCATCCTCACAGACCAGCAGAGCAGACAAACAGTTTTTACATGAATGACCAAGCTGAGTCCGTCGCTCGCACTGGGGTGAAATTGAAACTGATGCCCTTCATATTTTTTTCTGAACATAGTAAAATTGCTGCAGGTCTTTTGTTGGTTACTTAAACACTTGCCTATAAAGGCCTCACTGAGTTGTGCACCATAAAGACTAATGAGCTTTCTATGAATCCCAAATTGCTGAAAAAGTGATTTTTTTTTTCTCAGCAAGTGGCTCTGCAGTGGAAATTCTTGCATAGGGAAAGGCTTTTGCTAGAAAGCAGCAGTTACTGGATGTAACTCTAGTTCTACGAGTCGGGCTTTTAGTCTGTTGGCTCCGCCCCTGTCTGAGATCACTATGAGACAACCTTGTTTTTATGGAACTTTTGTTGATTAGAATTTGACACTTTCATTTATTTCTAATGCTTTTCCACTGTCGTGATGTTTCCAGCAACGTTCTGCTGGAAGCTCTAGGCAGGGCCATATTTCTAGCTCATTAAAACAGCTTTCAGGACTGATTCTCGTACCAAGATTTACCTGCTAACTTTGTTTCCACAGCCGCTGGATGCATTTTGCTTTTAATCAACTATTGCATTTCACGCAAGCATTAACAATTTGAACCATAACTTTTTAATTTATGTATAGCCAAATCGGTAAATTAGCTGGTTTAGCAGAATCTGGCGTCTTTAGCCTCTGCTGTCCCTTCACAAAGGAGTCAGGTAAGACAGCAGACTTTAATCTGAGGGAGTTGGACTGAAATATGTTTTCCAACTCATCCCAATGTCTGCAAAGAGACCACTTCGTGGAAAACCTTGTGCAATAAGCTGAGGTTGCGTGAATGCCAGCCTTTCTAAAGCTGTGCTCATCAGAGTCAGGATGGCACTACTCAGAGGCAGCCAGCTCATTCTGTGAAAGCAGTGCAGAGAAAAGGACACCAGTGGCTAAACACAGACCCACATCTGAGCATCTTCAGGATTGTGTGTGTGCGTCTGTGATTTTTGAAGTATTTTACCGAAATGTTGTAGTGGCCTGAATATTGTTTAAAATTGTCCTTTTAATAAAACTAACAAAGCAGTATCACTGTGAGGAAGCTCGGTGCCACCTTTGACTGTTAAAAAGCACATTAGACGAGTCTATAGGACTGGCTTCTTTCATCTGTGCAATGTGGTTAAAATGAGGAATCATGCATGCTGTAAAACTTAACTGGTTTTAATATGTCAAAAATATTATGTAGAGTCTAGTGTCAGCGTGCTGAACTGCAGGAAAAGTAACTTAATATGATAAACCAAACAAGAGCTCTAGTTATATTGGGTTAAAAGCACTTAATACAACCTTTTTATTTTACAATTAACTGAGAAAACGTCCCGATGAGTGGCCTACATTTGAGTTGAATGCAAAATTCATATTTTACAGATCTCTGTGCATGATGCATTCCTCTCCTTGTACACAGTTACAGAAGCTTTTTAGGCTCTGAAAAAGAAACCTGAGCATGAACTCTGACCACCAGTCATTACACATGCAGGTCACACAAACTCCAGCACACACACAAAAGAATCAAAGGCAGAAGGATTTCAAGTTTATCAGTCCTGTGAGTCTCTGTGCTTCACAAATGTTTATACTGTGTAAGTATGGATGTGTACAGCGTGTTGCCTCTAGGCTGCAGCTACTATTACTACTTATTATCAAGTATTTGAATAGCTCCCTGAAAACCCTGAAAAGAGTACTGACGGGGGGCCGGAAGGAGAGATGTTGTTTCTTTCATACCGGATTCTCTCACTTGTAGAATGGGAAGCAGGCCTTCAGCTCTCAGGCTCCTCTCCCGTGGAACCAGCTCACAGTTTGACACCTTCTCTCCTTTTGAGATTAGGTTTAAATCCTTCCTGTGTAGTAAAGATGGAATAAAGTTATGCTGCTTTAGGCTCAGATTGCTGGAGGACTTCATGTTTGCAGATGGAGTTCTTCCTTCACACCGTCATCAAGTGCTGCATGCAGAGGATCATCTAAGGGTTGGGCTATTCTCTCTAATATTGTAGTGTTTGCCTTACAACATAACTCCAAACTGAGTTTTATGAACTCATATTTCTACCCAGAAATTTCTATCTTAGAGAGGAGACAGGAATGTGCTGGCAGGGAGGAAAAATGATACTTTAATACTTTAAGCTTTTTGAGAAAAATTAACAAAAAGTGCAGCACGGTGAGGCAGGTAAGGGACAAACTCTAAAAACCATGAAATAAACAGGAGCCAGCAGGAGAAGGAACGTGAGAGAATGACAGTATGACCCGAGGTAAACACAGAAATTAAGAAGGGTGGTGAGAAGGACGCTAACAAACCTTAAATATATATGTAGGAATGAAAAAGGGAGAACAACAATAAATTAACAGAAGGAACATTGAAGAAGAGCATTAAAAACACAAAGGCATAAACTTAAGAGTTTCAGACACTACAAGTAACAGCAAAACTTGGGCTATTGAAAAGATTTACTATCACACTTCTACTCCAACATTTTTTAAAAATTCATATACAGCAGAGGCTGAGACACGAGTTTTAGCAGTATGAGTCGAGCCCCATTAACCAATTAATCCTGAACGTGGTGGAATTTAGTTTTATACCTATAAAATATTATAAAATTGAGGCTTTGAGGGGCTGTTGATTATAAATCTGGTGCAGACAGGTGTGCATGTGATGCTAACTGTGAAACCAATAGAATCTCACAGACTCAAACTGCTGCTGACTCTATTCTGACCGTAGAGATAAAACTGTCCATAATCATGATCAGTATAAATGAATTTACATCTGAAATGAATAAATTAGTTAGTACTGGATTGTTTTTTGTTTCACACATTTTGAGCTCTTTTCCACTTTTGTGGTGTTTTGATCTGAGTCCATGTTGTGCAGTTGTTGGTCTGTGCGCTTCATTGCCGCTCTACCTTCATTACAGGCAAACACAAAAACCTTTTCAGACTGACCTCCTGATCATTTTCTGTGTGAGAGATGATGAAGCCAAATATCATCTGGTACAGAAATATCAGACCCAAATGTCAGAGCTGCTGGAGGCCTCAGCTGGCTGCATCTGTGGTTTTTCACGCAGAGGTTCAGGGTTCAAGTCTGGGTCAAGCTTTAATAAATCTTTGTGCTTGTTACCATTGCAGCACCCAACAAGGACCGGGCCCATCTTTTCTTCCTTTTTGACTTTTCATTCATGCATATTTTAGTTTAGAAGAACTCAGTGAAATTGACAAGGTTAGTGGTGAAGACAGGACACAAACACAGGATGTAAAAATAACAGACTGAAATAAAAGTCCATAAAGGATAAACAGGGATCCAAAAACATGAAAGACCAGGAATAAATCCAAGAAACACACCAGAACAAAGTGGGCTCAGCGAGAGGAGAACATCTTTACCACAAAACACACACACCAGTGGCATGCAGTGACTTGTACAGAAAGGCAAGCAGAAGCAATGACCACCATTCCTCCAGTGTCTGTGTATGTGTGTGTGTGTGTGTGTGTGTGTGTATATATATATATATATATATATATATATATATATATATATATATATATATATATATATATATATTTTTTT
>VUQJ01030679.1:0-11691 GCA_015108635.1 Andinoacara biseriatus
AACCCCATCCTGCTGACATCAGCCAGAATCAATAACAGAAAAAAAATCATTCACGCACGCTAAAGCAGGAGTCACTAGAAGCATGCAAATTAAAGGGAAAAAATGCAGCACTCATTAAACACATACTCACACCTTCCTCCTGACACACACACACACACATTATGCTGACGGGAGCAACAACAAGAGTAATCATTACAAGCGACAGTGAAATGATGGTGTCACCGTGAGGGTTATAATTGGGGTGAATTAATGCTGAGGAAGAGCTGCTCTGCCCTTTTTATATTATACAGTAACTGGTGTTGAAACTCGCTGTCGCTCCTTTAAAGATATAAATAGAAACGAGGGCAGACAAAACGAAATTTTAAAAAAAACTTCCTAAACGAAAACACAGGGAGAATTGTAATGACTTTTCTATCCAGGACAAAAGGTGGAAGTTTTTCTGCTGGGCAAAAGAAGAATTAAAGAGCAAATGACAGACACAAAAGCCCTATTCATGAGTCAGGGCAGCAGATACTTGAGTAGCCAGGACTGTATGAAAAATGACCAAGACAGATAAAGAAAATGCTGCAGTTGAACATTTTGGTTTTTTTACTTGTTGCTAGCAGGCTCGTGTGGCGGATGACTTGCTTCAAAAATGAATTCTGTGCTGTTCTGTAACGACCAGCTGATTGCACTGAATAACATCCGTGTGTGTGTGTGTGTGTGTGTGTGTGTGTGTGTGTGTGTGTGTGTGTGTGTGTGTGTGTGTGTGTGTGTGTGTGTGTGATTCTCTAGATGGCTTTAACTTTGAAAAGACTCTACAGGGATGTGACGGTCTGTGGGTTTTGTTGGATTATTTTGAGTTTTCTGTGGGGACTTTTCAGTTTATAGTTGAGGTTTTCTTTAATTCTGTAATTATAGTAAGGATTTTTATGGTTGTGCTTATTGTTTCTACTTTCTGTTTAATCTCCATTTTTATTTAGTTCTTGCTGCTTTTGTTAGTTTAAATATGAAGATCTGACCAAATTTTAAATCCTGGTTACAGCCCTGATATGACAGGGTGGTAAATGCATGCCAAAGTTACCTAAGCAACCAGCTACAAAGCAATGTGCGATGCCACTTTAAATTAGTGCGTTACCCTGCTGGTTGTGTTAAAGTAATTTTACCCAATAGTGGAGATATTTCACTCACTCACACATAATTGAACCTGATGGTGGCATCAGAGGAAAAGTCAGAGGTTCACGATTCATCTTGAGGCCACTGTGAATGTTTCACTGCAATATTAACCCGTTGGTTATCAATTTTGCCTTAGCCTCTGAGCACAGCTGCCAATATTTCGGGGCTTCACATATAGATAATGAATATCCAGACAACAGTACTCTCATATCTGTATAAGGCCTTCTGTTCCATGTGCTGTTCATTGATTACAGTGTGACTAGAAAGCAGATACATTTTTTAACAGCTGATAAAACCATCACCAGAGGAGCTGAGCACTGACCAAACACCAAACTTAAGCAAGAAAGATAAAAAAAAAAAATCTTGCATCTAGAGGAGCAGCTGTTGAAATATTTCAGGTTTGCCTCAGGAGATTGACTTTGCCTCCACCTAGAAGCACGCTACAACTTCAGCCTGTCTAAAAAAAAAAGAAAAAAAACCACTTCTGAACAGCCAATCTGATAGCAATCAATCCAGCGTCTGCACTTGCTTTTGAGCAGATTGCATCCACCTCCAGCCATCTATTTGTATTAGGCTTCACTAATCCATCACACTAGCACCTCCTTGTACACTTTCCGCAGATCAAAAGAGCAGGTGATGTGTGATATGGAAATGACCAAAGTGTTTGGCCTCAAGCCTTCCTGTTCAAAGGCGGCACTGTCTGCCTCGGGACATCTACATGAATAACGGCAATACCTCAGCAATAATAGCTCAAAGAAGGCTCATTTAGCTGAAGGGTAGATGCCAAATCAAAGGTAACGGCAGAGTTATAAACAGACTGCTAGCATCCCAGCAATCATCTGTACCTAATTACACAAATGGCAGCGTTTCCCTTTGGTAAATTTAGTTTAGGTGCGGTGTCCCATTCATTTCACGAATTAATGATTTAAATTTCAGCAATTTGCTTACCAGAACCTACTTTTGTCTTTGCGATGAAGAGATTTTAAGACCAGTGCACTGCAGTCTCGTTCAACTGATCTATAACAGGTTTAGCCCTCATGTAGTCAAAATGCACCATGAGGTGTATTTAACACAGAAGCTTCTAGTAGTTGTAGATATAGGTTTCAATAATAGACTTCAGTGTCACCACTGTGAGTCTTTTGAGGTGTAAAAGGAGGAGAAATATTTCAACAGTCTTAAAATTAGTCTTTATAAGTAGAAAAGAGAGGCAAAGAAGAAGGGTAAAGAATAGCAAATTAAGTTAGACAGCAGAAAATAAGTTTTAAAAGTAACTAGAGACTCATTTAATGGGAGGTTCTACAGTCAACATCATTGGCATCGACACAGCCTGATTTCTTCAGATACTGACTGTGTTCGATGAGCAAAATTTGAAGGCTCGCGTCGAATTGTTTCAGCTCTGCTGTGGTGTTGGTTGCTAATGCTTGCACCTGATTTGAACTTGTATTCACTGATATTAACAGCCAGAAAATCATATTTATTCATGTGGGGTTTTTTTTAAAGTAATTAGAATCTACAGTCAGCAAACACAAATGTAGGATTTCAGTCACAACCATGATCATCATAAACTATAATGTGATTGCGCTGGAATGTCAGTCTGCAGTTCTGTATGATTGCATAACTGCTTACATGTTGTGATGAGCTGAAATTTGCTTTTCAGAAACACCAGCTCTGCCATATGGAAAATCTTCTAAACAAACAACAATTCCCTGATAACCACATTCTTCACAAAATGAAGAGGATGCACAAACCCACTGATGCACAGTATACAGCATATATAAATAGAAATATATTCTTTATGCTTTCTGTCTTCCCGGTGACTAACAAGCCAGGGATATCAAAGAGACCAAAGGCTGCTGATGAGCTCTGAGCTCTGCTTAATTGGATGTAGCTCAGGCTGTATCTGTAGCAGGAGAGCGAATGGTCCTGGGAGACAAGAGCTGACCGCCACACGTCCACACGTCCACACACCCACACACAGACTCCCCTCTCTCCCAATTAAAAAGTGCTTCAGGACTTGGCTTTGTTTACTTTCACAGAGTCCTGTCAGGAGAAGGATCTTTTCATCGAAGGGATGTCAAATCTAGCTGGAAAAGAAAATACACTGTCTGTTATTAGACAATTCATTTTTGCATCCTGCTCAACACTTTTTTTTTTAATTATTTTCTGCATTGTTAGCGAAAGACTCAGCCTGCTTCTGAATTTTGGGAAAATAAATAAATAAATAAAAAGCTGTCAAGTGTGACATAATTAAACTTTCCAAAGCGCATCGAGTTAGTTAAAGAATTTGTCTGAATTGCATCTAGTTCTTTGATACTGAAGAGACACATATAATGTAAACATGATGTTGTTTTAACCAGACCCATAACTACAACAGTTGTGAGCTGGCGACTTCTCCTGTACGAACACATCTCTGGCATTCAGTTAGCTGCAATAGCTGGATGAGACAAGCCTGAAGGGAGGTACTGACATTTTGAAGGATGCGCTTTCTGAGATTTAGATGAGAAGACTGGTGTGGCCTGTAAGCTAAATATGAGGCAAAAGCCAGGTTAGCTTAACTTAGCATAATGAGTGGAAAAGTCCAAAGGCAACAAAATCTATAAGATGCCTACAAGCACATCTGGAGCTCTTTATTTAAACTGTTTAAAATGATTTTTTAAAACAAGAAGGCGCTACACCCGAAAAAGAAAAAGCTTGGCACCAATATTCAGTGAAACATTTTTACACTAAGGGTGTCATGCCCCTAGAATTACATTGAATTTCAATATATTTTACTTGACATTATAATAATCATTATAAATGATTATTATAATATAATAATACATTTTTTTATATGCAAACCAAAATTAAACAGAATGAGCAACAAACTGTCCTATTTGCTTGAATACTCTTATTTATACTTTTCTACTTGTATAGTTTAGTTTTTTCTATGGTTTCTTTTTGTGCCTTATTCTTTCGCTTTTCTTCTTATGTTTGCTCCAGAGATTTTCTCTGAAAATAATCAGTTTGTGCCTTTAAATGGTTTGTAATTCTATATTTTTGCCACATTTAGCATGCACAGATTGATAAATATGCAGATGGCTATTGGCCTGCAGCCCGCTATGTTTTTGCCCTGCTCACTGGCAAGTTTTCTTGCAATATGAAGGGAGATACCGCGGCGTCCACACTGCTGACTTGTGTTTTTTGTTTAGTATGCGAGAACTAATTTGTGAATCAGGAGGTCAAGAACACAGAGAGGCTAATGACCCAATGTATCAGAAAGGATGATAAAACCCACTGTACATGGAGCACATTTTACAACAGCTATTTTGCCAGCTGTTAAAATAAAACAAAACAATCATCACAAATTATTGCTTTGGCTGTACAAAGTCAGTGGAATTCTAGACAGAATGCATGTGTGTGTGAATGAGAGGGAGACAGGTGTAACAGTGAAGCTACAAGGAGCAGAGATAGTGAGGGCAGATGAGTTTAAATGTCTGTGGTCAACCATCCAAAGCAACAGACAGTGCACAAGAGAGGTGAAGAAGAGAGTGCAGGCAGACTGGAGCAGGTGGAGACAAGTACCGGGGCAGTTTGTGACAAAGTGAAAGGGAAGGTTTACAAGATGGTAGTGAGACCTGCTATGACGCACTAACAAAAAGACAGCAGGCTGAGCTGGAGGTGGCAGAGTTGAAGATGTTAAGGTTTTCATTGGGAGTGACCAGGAGGGACAGGATTAGAAATGAGTCCACGACAGGGACAGCTTGGGTTGAGAGGTTTGGAGACAAAGTTAGAGAGACACAAGGCTGAGATGGTTTGGACATGTGCAGAGGAGTGGATATATTGGACAAAGGATGTTGGAGAGATGGCGTACCAGGGAAGAGACAAAACAAAGAACACAGAGAAGATTCATGGATGTAGTAAAGAAGTGATCCACTTTGGTGACCCCTAAACCTGCCTAGAAGCAGGTTAGGAGCTCATTTATGTTTGAAGTACTTTATGATAACTTTCCACTGGTTAAACGTGTTCCTACACAAGGCCACAGATTCCCGAAAAGGGAAGCAAGATGCAAGGAAGCCTGACAACTTAAATTATGTTTATGTAACAGTAGAACTGAGAAAGCATCAGTAGGTAATGAGCGAGAATAATGATTGGCAAATCTTTCAGCTGAGATCTAAAAAGATCGTCATCAAAGACGTGGCGCGCCTCTAGTTCTTCACAGCTCTGACATGCTCATATGAGCTTATTAAGTTGGGGCAAACCTGCTGTAGAACCTAATAACACATGTGCTACATATCACCTCTCCTACCATCTCCCTCTCGGAATAGCAGCAAATAAAAATGAATTCTGTGTTTATAAAGCCAGGGCTGTAGTTTAGTCTGCAAATTCTGTTATGATCCACTGCTTTAGTATGCAGTAGCTGACTGGCTGAGTAACCCATGCTGCAAGAGCTCCATGAACTTGCTTCATGATGGATGGTTGTTTTGCGCTGTAACAGCCCTATTGTGTTGTAGAGCAAGCTAGCAAATCCATCAGGGTGCACAACAGGCCCTTCAGTAATGAATAAGTGAGCAGCTGAGCAGCTAATAACTCGCAGAAAGGCCAGTGGCAGTAAATTCCATCAGGACAGCTTACAGGCTGCTATCCAGAAAAGGAAAGAAAAAAAACAGTGCAGGCAAATATTAAAACCCAGCCAGTTAAACACATAGAGGTTTTATTTTCCCCATGATGCCCACTGCTGTGGTTTGCATTAGTTTGCTTTGATTAGAGCAGTATATAACACACTGCCAGGGAGGTAAGTCACAAAGCAGGATTAGCCAGAGAATTTAAAATATGCTGCAAAATATCCAGAGGAATAACAAAGATTTAAAACTTAACAAACTACACAAGTTTTGTTTCACAGATTCAGCTTAGTGCTTTTGTGAGCAGCACCACAGGTTGGACAGGTTAAAGGAGGAGGAAAGCTGAGAGGAGGTTGAGTACATGACTGAGCTCCAAAACCTTTGTAAGAAGACATTCATAACTTTCTGTCCCTTATTCTCCCTTCCCTTCCCTTTCCTTTCTTCTCTTTGATTCCTTGGGGTGCTACCATTTCCCTCCAACTCCCTCCTCCTTCTCCTCCTGCTTTGCCCTGTCTCTTCTTCAGCCTCTTCTCCTCCTCTCTCACTGGACCATCTGCCTTGTGACGCATGCACAGGACCGGTGATGCAAAACCAACTCCGTGCTCAGCCAGTCAGGTCATTTACTAAATCTCAATTGACTGCTGCTCTAGTTTCCATGGAGAAGAAACAAGCAAGATGGTAGCGAGGCAAAAATCAATGACCCCACCCCACCCCACCCCACCCCTTGAGGTCCAGCTCGGATCTTGTGCCGGGCCTGAGCTGTGGTGCATAAGTAGGATATTGTTGTTCTGTTATGTTGCAGCAGAACAGAACACTGTGCAGAGTGCTCGAGCAGCCGCGCTTTCTCCCCCTTTGCATTACATTTTTGCTCCCCAGTGCGTGTAATGTTCAGCCTCAGCTCAGGTGGTGTGATGACATCGTGCTCTGCGGTTTACGTGGGGCAGAGTAGCAGTGGAGCAGGCTGCAGAGGTAAAGTGCTGCTTTCTGTTCTGAGAGTTTAAACCAGGATAGCCAAGGACAGTTATCATGTCCCTGGTTAAACACTCCACTGAAAGATTTAGATCACGCTATCACCTGTCTTCTGTCATACATGCATGGATACGTATGCTTTGTAAGGAAACGTTCTGTATGCATAGGTGCACACACTAGGGAGGATATGGCTGCCACCTGTTGGTGATTCTGCTAAGGTTCACCCAGTCACCTTGCCGTTTCCCCTTCGTGGTGCTGCGGCAGACTCATTTATTCTCTCCGCCACTGGCGGATGCTCTCTTTCACCCCAGCATGACTCAGAAACCTGGCTGCCTATTGAGCCTAATGCTACAGATGCGCAGCCACAGTCCGCTTACTATAAGCTTCAAAATGAAGCTCATGTAATCCAGCAGAAGACCTGATTTTTGTGGAAATCAGAAATGTGCTAAATTTTAAAGAAGAAAGGAGGAAAAAAAGAGGGCTTATTCAGACATACAGAGGTGGAGCTGAAGTGTAGGTCAACATGAGGGAAAAGGAAAAGAATGGAAAAATTCAGTACTGTTAGACTCCTATTAATAAATTATTGCCTTCCAATGGAGTGAAACAACTCTTCAGCTATGCTCCACCAATTTGTTAACAGCTGTGTTTCAGTTAGCACGGTAGTGATGCTTTGTTCATGGCACTTTGCCTGTGGGCTCTTAATTTACCTCTGACTTATGCCGCTTTGAATGATGCCATGAAGTAAACCTAACTGTGCCCTGACACACGAGTCACTTCAGGAATATGAGATGTAGTGGAGCAGCTATCCTCTTACTCATCACCAGCCAGATGTCCAGATGCAGTTAATGAATGCAGTGTGGATCGTCTTGCCCCAATCATCTGCATCCCTGGTGTTAATAAATTCACCCATACTTCAGTGTACATCCCAGTGAACATACTCATCAGTGTGTAGCATAGATAAATTAAACATTAACTGTAACGTTGCACTGATTTCAGCTCAAAAGAGAGTATGCAAATATTTTTTAAAAAGTGCTTCATAACATTTATTTAATAACTTATACACACGTTATATATGGCATATATAAATATATTAGTCACGCACACATTTATAGTTTTCACTCGCATCACACTGCTGCCGCTCTTCCTTCCTGTTGCCACAGCAACGCAGCACTCGTCTCCATGTCTCAGTGATAGCACATGCTTTGATTAAATCACCATCGGCAAACAGCAGGGAGCACTACAACACAGTGTACCCTGATCTTAGTCTACTGTAAGGCGCACATACCAGTAACATGAATACATGATGCTGGTTTATCATCCATGTGATCTTAGGTGAAACCTTGATCCTGATCATACAATAGCGGTGAAGGTTCACACACGCAAAATAATTACAGATTCCTGTAACAATATATGTGCACACTAAACTGAACTAACATTATCCTACTGTGCTCAGACAGTAAGTGACACATAGTGCCAGTTTTCTCCACTCGACCAACAAAATTGCCAAACAAAATTCCCAAACAAACTTGCGCTACTTCTTGTCCTCTACTTTGTGCTCACTCAGTGTATGAAATATTCTCCAGCAAAAGCATCACTTACAGGAACTGCTCAAAATCCATTGTGTGTCATATGGGTAGGAAAAGGTTGAAAAAAATAAATACCTCACAGTTGCGTCCAGTGAAGCCCTGGTTGCATGTGCAAGCATACTCCCAGATGTCCTCTGGCCTGCCAGCCGAGGGGAGGAGGGCCAAGCAGAATCCCCCGTTGAGGCAGGGTCGGCCTTCGCAGGGGTCCGGACGAGGTGTGGCCTGGGTTGGGGTGGGCTCGGCCGGTGCCGGGGTGTCCGGGGCAAGCTGGAAAGGAGAGGGGACGGCCCCGATGCTGCTGCTGCTGCTCAGTAGTAGGAGGGTGAGAAGCAGGAGGGATGTGAGGCTCCTTGCATTCTTTGTGGGACGGCAGCAGGGAACTGCTGGCACACTGAATACATTCATCCTCATCCTGATCCTCTTAGTCTGGTTTCTTTTCTTTTCTTTCTCTCTTTTTGTGTGTGTGTGTGTGTGTGTGTTTGAAGGGGGGGGTTGTGTGTGTCTTTTGCTTCTTTGCTCAGAGCTGCTGCTGCTGCTGATGGCTGGGCTCAGCGGCAACTGAGAGGTGTGTGAGAAAATGTGTGTGTGTGTGCATGAAAGAAAGAAGGAGAAAGAGGGGGGTGGAGGAGGAGGAGGAGGCAGGCTGTTAGGATGTTGAGCCTCAGCTGTGCGCAGGTAGAATGACTGAGAGGAGACTGGCTGATGGAGAGAAGGTAGAGATGCGAGAGGAGAAGGGGAGGGCTCTCTGCTTCTTTCTGTCTCAGAGTCACAGTGACGAGGATTGCTGACGACACTCTCTCTCACACACACACATACACTCGCCCTTACCCCCTCCCTTCCACCTTCATGCACAGTCTCTATCTTGGCTTGCCTTACTGTGCAGAGAAACAGTGGAGTGGAGCATTGCACCTTCCTCATTTAGAGTCTCATCATCCATATCCTCTTCTTGGAGTTTGGCCTCCAAAGAGGCAGGGAGGAGGGTATTATTCAGGGAAAGCAGAG
Organism: Andinoacara biseriatus; assembly: GCA_015108635.1. Classification (NCBI taxonomy): domain Eukaryota; kingdom Metazoa; phylum Chordata; class Actinopteri; order Cichliformes; family Cichlidae; genus Andinoacara; species Andinoacara biseriatus. Next base: position 9,311 of record VUQJ01030679.1, read on the forward strand.
GAGGAGAAGGAGGAGGAAAAGAGGTTGGTATTGGTGGAAGAAAATTCTCATCAGCTTTGCCAAACGATTGGCTGCTTTCTAGTGATAACAGGCGGCATTACCACAAGGGAGATGATGCACTCTGAGCCTGAAAACTGCGAAATCATGCTGATCAAGTTTGGCTGGCATGTTGAAGAAAGCTCCTAAAACTTAATCCCTAAAGTTATTTAAAAACATGTGTACTGATTAAAATTAAAGTAAGGGTTATTCAGGCTTCCCAAATCACAACAGCACAGACATGTTTAGAGCTGCTTTAAAATGAATTAAAGCCCCAGTTTTAGCTTTAGGAGTGTCGCTGAATTATGCCAAGAAATGTGTTCAAAGTATTGCCATCGGGTCTGTTTTGGAGGAGATTTCCCTTTTAGCAGATTTAGTATCTAATATGATGCAATTCTTTGTTGTAGGTGATCACAGAGTTTTTGTTTTTTCAACTATCCATCAAGCAAAAAGAACATTGTCATAGTGGATATGTTGATTACAGGGAGTGTGACAGCCTGACAGTTGTGTGGTATATCTGCGCACATAAAAGATTATTCAAGTGGCCTCACCTGATCAGGGTCTAGTTAGGGTTAGAACATAGACTGTATATAAAAAATGGATACCACCACAATGAAGTCACCATCACCAGCTTTTTCCATCTTAGCTCTCTGAAAACGGACATGATTGCGTCCTCAGGTGAGCACGATTTTCTTGTGTGTTGCTCTCTTTTTGAAGGGAAAGACAACTTGGAGCAGCTTGTTCCTGATTGGTGGATTCAAATTCAGACATGAGGCAGGTGGTTTAATTATAGGCAAATTTGACAGGCTTATTTAACAGAACTGATTGGTTGATTTTGTACCTGCTGAGCTTTTGAGAACGCGCTCGATCGTGACGGTTTTCATTTGAATCGCTGACTCTAGCTACCATCTGACAACATGTAGCTAGAGTTGGAGAGGCAAAAAAGAAAGCTCTCCGGGGCACAAAACGGAAGAGGGAGAAGGATAAAAATGGTAGAATGTTGACCTCTAAAGTGGAAATGGTGGAATGTTCATTTTAACAGTGACTAAATGTTCACGTCCAATGTGGTGAAATGAAAAAAAGCTTTTCAAATTTGTTTAAAGACAGTCTGTAAGTTATGTCAGTGTATCAAGAGGAGGCTTTTAAATACTCAGGTTAGCTTAAGTTACTAGGAATAAAAGAACAGCCCTTCTTCTGCAACTGTGTGCTGTAGTTACAATATAACAGATCATAAGAAAAATAAGGGAACTTGTAAGAATTTGTTTAACTAGATGGTGAATCATAATAATAAAAGAAATAAAATGTGTCCGCATACACCTCACGAAGAATATACCTGCGCCCCTGCCCTGGATGATCCACAAACACTGGGTCATATCCCACAAATGGTTAAAATACATGCAAATCTTTGCTATGAAGCATAAAAGATGAAGTATAAGGCACACTTGGACCTTTATCCATACAACTAAAGTCAGGGCATTTGTCTCTTTCAAGGGTAAAGTGTGAGCATCTGTCACATTACAAATATAAAATTTGGTCTGAAAAAGCAGTAAAATTGAGGAGCAATATTATTAAATTTTGGCATTCTGACCTTATCCAGAATGTAAGATTGATGCCCTCAGTATCTTAAAACAGCTGCAGCTTGTTGCAGCATGCATGTTGCGATCAATACAAGACCTTTTGGCTATTAATGCCATCCACGGCCTGAACTTTCCCTTTTTCCATAATGAATGTTCCAGTGGTGCAGTGTGAGGTGAAGTCTTTCACACTGCACCAAGCAGCTCTGAACACCGGCACTACTGGACTGGAGCCTGCTGCTGGTTGAGGTTTACTGTACAAAGCAGTCTATTGAGACGCTCAGAGGAGCTGAAATAGTTTTTTTTAATTTATGAAAGCAGAGAGAAAATACATTTGGGTATTAAATAAGGCTAACTGTGGTCCAAAATACATCCATACACCTTACATAATGTATAATCTAAACCTTAACCTTAAAGCTTAATCTAAACCTTGAGGCGGGAAAAAGATTTGTTGTTTAATAAGACTCTACTGACAGGTGACCCTTAAGTAGTTACAGTCTCCATGGCAAATCATTTACACCTGGAAACAGTGGCGCCCCATGATTCAGAGTGACAGATCTTGGAAAAGTGTTTGAGGTTCCCCTGCAAAATGTTTAAGAATCACATCTGAAATAATCAGCTGGCTACAACATCCCAGAGCAATGGCATGACGGAGCAATAAAACAATAAGCAAATATGAGTCAAACAGTTACTTTTATTTATGTTCAGGTAAAAACATGAACCTGATGCAGTAAATTATTGCAGATCTTAGAAACCAGCACATGAACGTTG
>VUQJ01030682.1:0-10971 GCA_015108635.1 Andinoacara biseriatus
TATATATGCTGCTTCACGTTTTCAGTATTGAGCAGAGGAGAGCAGGATGTTGCGTCTTTAAGAGTTAAGAAACTTGAAACCGTGTTTGCGCAACAATCACTGCGGCTCCCAGCCGCCAAAGTGTCTAGACTGGCACATGATGGCGGGAATCAACCAATGGCTCCAGAGCTTTCCTCTGGGGCCCGAGAGAGAGAGAGAGAGAGAGAGAGAGAGAGAGAGAGAGAGAGAGAGAGAGAGAGAGAGAGAACCAAAGAAAACTGAGGCTCTGTGGTTTCGGTTTCAAAATAAAAGTATTATGATTACGGTTTTAGTTTCGGGAAAATCTCCTTTTACCTCTTTTTTTTTCAAGCGCCTCCCGTGACAGTGAGTTAATTGAAATGATTTATTACGGACAAAAATGTTGTCTGCAGATTTAAAATAATAAAATAAATTTACAGTCAATTAGAGCAGGTCCGCAGAACTGATAAACTGAACAAATAGGAATTTGTCCACACAAGATCAAACAATCAAAAATACTTAATAAAAAAGTTCATAAATTAAATCAACGACGACTTTCTTCTTCTGTAAACAAAGTTATTGAAACGAGAAAGAAAATCCCCCAAACAATTAACAAAAATACATCGATCTTTTCATGGGGCTTCGCAGGAAATTACACTTTCAAATCTCATTCGTAGCCATGGAGTTTGGAATTTCTCACTCAGCCTTAAACATCATCATGTTCGTGCTGTGTAGTCTTCTGTATGGATTTAAGTTTTCGAGTCACAACAAACATATCTCGTTTTGACGTCTGCAGGAGACAGTGTGGGTTTTATTTTGAAAGGTTACCGTCGAATAATCCACGTTTTATTCCGTCCGACTTGACTTAACTGCGTATGCGTGTGTGTTTGTAGGAGCGTGTGTGCACGTATGAACGCGTGTGTTTGTGTGTGTACTTGTGTGTGCGTCCGGATGGGACTTGCAGGGGAGTGGAGAGTGGAGTAATTCCAGCTCTCTTTAAAACAACTTCTCAGCACGGAATCGGTCCTGGAGTTTGGCACCGGAGTCGCCGATCATCTCTGCTTTATCCCGGGACACTGACGCGGAATTCCTGCATCCCGCACAGCGACAGAAGCAGCAGGGATTTAATTTTTGTAAGGATTTATTTCGAGGTGAAGGCAGCACGTAGAAGGAGTTGAAGAGGCTCGAAGAGAAACTGGAAAACTTCTGAGTTTATGATTGTGATGGTCTTTCTGTTCATGTAAACTGATACTGGCCCTTGGGCGGTCTGACTATGATTTGTGAATTGTGTGTGGGACCTTCAGAGTGTTGGGGAGTTAAAGGCTTTGTGAGAGGGCTGGCAAAAGTTGTGGCTTAATTGAGTTGGCGACAGCAGGTCACTGAGCAGTGACTGCATGTAGCCCTCTCCCTCTTCAGATGTCTAGTGATGTTTAACGCAATGCATGATTGAATATTACCTTCTAATGCTGCGAGGAAGCCTGGAGACGGTGACCACCGGCTGCGCACGTTGTGCGCGCCGTGCACAAACTCCCGGTCTTGTGCGTCGAGTGTAATTCGATGTGGCATCTCCCGAGAATCGGACGGGACCGACAGGACTCATCCGAAACTGTCTAGGTTGTCGTATGTTCAAGTCGAAACGCCCAGGTCTTGTACGGCGACTCTGGAGAAGCCGTGTGGTCACCGAGAGCGACGGGCGGGATGGAAGCAGACGAGGTGAAGGAGAGTGGAACGGTGAGTGGGGCAGACACTCAAGAAAGCTCCGCAGACACGAGCAGCGGTCGATGACACACACCGACCTAGCTCCGGGACTCACGGGGGAGTCTGGAGACCTGACGGAAGGCGCGGAGAGAGAGGACGAGGAGCAGCCTGACGATGACCGGGGTGCCATGTGCGTCCCGGAGCACAGAGGCTCTCGGCGAGGACAGGAAGGCGACAGTAGGACGGTGACGTGTTGTTTATTTGGTGAATGGGATTTCAGACCTCGGAGCTCTTACTGGGCCACGAGAAAAGACGGAGCTGGCCCTTGTCAGTGCGTACCGAGGCGAGGAGGTCTGGAGGAGGAACTTGCGAGCACCACTCGTGCTTTTCTGAAAAGACTCAAAGAGAGATCTCTGGACGCCTTGGTCAAGGCTGTAGAGACCAAAGGAGGGATACCCGGCGAGTGCGTCATGGTGCCGAACACTGAGCTCCGGCTCGGTGCTCATCACCTTTCTCCACAGTATCTCCTTTGTAAGCTGTTCCGCTGGAGCGACCTGCCGCTCTCAGCGCGACTCAAAGCGCTGTGCCACTGCCAGAGTTTCAGCGCAGCGGACAGCGCAAAGGTGTGCTGTAATCCTCACCACTACAGCCGCTTATGTGGGCCAGGTAAGAACACTGACATCGGAGGGGCGGGGTGGTGAAATCAGAGTGCATTAATCAAATATAATCCCTTAGAAAAGTCCATTGTAAATAACCAAACCTACGAGTTACACCTAAGATATCAGCGAATATGCCCACACACCACAATATTCAGTTATCTGAAGCCCCCCCCCACGCACATCTTCATGTGCGCCACTGGGAATAACCCGCAAGCTGAAAGGCCTTGCATAAAGTTAATCTTATAAAAAGTGTTTAGTTAATTTAATTACGCTTTATGCAATATAAAGATTAATGGCCCATAAAACTACAGTATAACAAATAGCATAATAGTATTGGGAGTTTCCAATAAATATGTATTGCATGCCTGGGGCCTGCTGCTGAAGAAGAATATCAGTATTGTTAAAGTGTCAAGCGTTTATTTTCCTCCAATTATTTCAGATGAAATCATCTTACATTTGCAGGCGTCTAACTGGCTACACTTACATTCAAGCTGACAGGGCAAGCCTGTCTTTCCTCTCGTGTTTTATCGTCTCTCTTACAGGTTTATGATCTTTTCATAACTCAGTTTTTACTTTGGTCAACCATTACTTTGGTCCCTTTCCACATTCCAATCACGTTACACACTTATTTCAGTTTTCGCAAAACTCTGCCGCTTCCCACATCATCCAAATGGAGGTCGCTCTCAAGTTGCACTTCGGCTCTTTTTTCTCTGACAAGGAGGTCCTCCTCTTGTTATTTAGGTTAAGGAGTGCCGATAATATACAGTTTGCATAGCGCTGGCGCCAGACTGACTCGCTGGGTATCTGACTGACTGAGGACTCCGGCAATTACTGGCTCTGCTCTTAAAGGGGCCGCAGCCACAAACCTATGTCCACTTTGGACTGAAAGAACTACCGCAGCAGCACAAGCAGAGTTGCTCAACTTTTTGAGCTGCTTTAACACAGAAGTCATCCTGTCAGTTTGTGACATAATGAAACAGAAATAGAAAGCCGTACACTGATTTTGGGTGAAATACACGGTCTGATGGATGTGACTTGTTGATTAAGCATATTTAAAAAAGCTCAAAAGAAATGACAGACATGAGCTCTGCAAATATTCACACTGGAAGTTATTTCTTTGATGTAAGGGGAGCTGGTATGTGTTTGCAAACCCGAGACTTCTAAGCATATTTTCTCATGAAAAATAACAAAAGGTGAAACCATTTAATTGCCCTGTTGCATTGCTGCAATTGTTGCATTCAGGTTTTGCATGTTACCATTTGCTGTAACAGCAGGTAACTTTAAAGATGTCCCGGAGGAGAAAATATGATGTTATGTGTGTATAGGGTCTAGTTGTTTTGGGGGGGTTTTTGGTTTTTTTTTTAGTAAAATGCAATTTAATTTTGATTATAGCAAAACCTGAAGTGAGCACCAACACTGTGAGACAGAAGTTGTTAAAGGTTTTACATTCTTGACAATTCACAGGATTGTGCGTCTCATAAAACTCTGTGTACTTGGCGCATGTTTACCAAATGATTAATAAAACAGCGATGAACTAACCACGCATGTAGTATTTTTATCTGGAGTCTTCAAACCATACAGCCTTTAATTTCACCTCATTTTTTGCTGTCCTTACAGAATCGCCTCCTCCTCCTTACTCTCTGTCCCATTCAGATGAACACAAGCCACTGGGTGAGTATGGAAAAATGGCCACCACATAACAAACCAGTGAATGACACTGAGCGTGCCATCGCTATCATATTTTCCATCTGGAAATACAGATTTTATATGAAAAGCCGCTTGTGCTGAAAGAGACACAGTTGGGCCCGTCTCGCCTTATGATGACATCTAGAGTTTTGATAAGGAGGTGGCGTGCCATCATAAAACCGCCCTGTATTTTACACAGGGCTATATTTATTAATCTGCCAATTATATCATTAGATTAACCAGGTAATTATTCATTGTTATATGGATTTTCAAAAAAATCTAAGGTGTCCAGTAAGTAAACCTTTTTTCATGTCCCGTCAACAGCCTAAAAATCAGCTAAGGATGAGTTTTTAAAAGGAGAGAATGGCTATATTTGTTAATAAGTGACTTCAAGGCTAAAATTGATTACGAAAATTGCTGTTGAACAAGAACTTGGATCTCACGCTTCTGCTGTATGCTTGTGCTTTTTCTTACATTTGCCAGACTCATCTCTGTCTAACACTGAAACTGCGCCACCCCTCTTCTCCAGCCCACCTCTCAATATGCCAAGAGACTACACAGGTGAGTAACTTGCATAATAACTGCTGGCTGTTTTTTTTTAATTTTTTTGCAGTGCATGACAATGAAAGCAGATTCTGCAGAAGGAAAAGTTCCCACAATTATGTCTGGAAGCACAAATGGAAAAAAGTTTTTGTGACCAGTGTGCGCGCTCACTGCTGCAAACACATCGGAAAAGCATCCTGTCTGAATGTTTACATAAAAGGGAAAATTATATTTATTAGTTGTATTATGTTGTGCTTTTCCCCTATTTTCAAAGGCTGCTAAGACAACCGCAAACTCCACTGCATAAAGCTTCTATTGTCAGAGAGGCATGGAGGGCTCGGTGGGGGTCTGGGGTCTCGCTATCTAGATGCCACAGCAGTGTAGCCTTTCTGTCTCTCTTTCCCCGTCTATGCTTTCTGCACGGCAAAATATTTCACTGCGACGAAGCTGCAATAAGATCCCCGTGCATGCTCTCAATCCCCTTTTGCCTCTCTAACCACCCATCCCCCTCTTTCCCTCTTTCTTCCCTCAAATCCCTTCATTCCTCTCTGCAATTGAGCAGTGGAAAGAGGCTGGCACTTTGGGGGCGGGGGAGCCGAACGGCTCTGATGAGGCGGCGATGTAGAGCTTTGTGTGTGTGTGTGTGTGTGTGCGGTAAGGGGGGAGAAGGGGCTTAGGGCTGCTTTGGACAGGAAACAGCCCCCTCTAGATGATGAAACTGGAGCTTTATTTGTTTACGTGCTGGGGTCGGGTGGAGAGGTCCTTGTAGCGTTAGAAGAAACCCACAAACCTACTCTATCAAGCCTCACTGAGCTCACATGTGGACGGTGTTGAAAGGTGAATGGACACCTATGAAGTCTGCCTAGTGTGGCCATGGCATCGTTGACCTTCCTGAGGAGTCACTGAGACTTTTTTGGGGGGGGTTTGTTGTGCCCAGAAATGAATTGGAGACCTTTAGTTAAAGCTGATGTTTAAAGTAGAAGTAATTTATTGAGCTGTTGCCCGTGTTTTCCAGGGGCAGTGCTTAGCCAGCTTTTTAGAAATACTGAGGTCGGGAGTCCTCCCAGTGCACATGTCAACAGTCTCAGGGCAGAAATATGAACAAGAAGATGCTTTAATTGCAATTCATTTTCATCTTCAATTTATTTAATAAACTGCCCCATTTGTATTCAGCCTTTCCTAAATAACTTAAATATCATAATGACTGTATGAGATCGTGTTTGGACAGTTTTGTCACAACCAAAGCCTTGAGAAACACTACCCACAATCATATTTGGAATACTAATAGTCTTTGCACACTTTTGAGGTCAGACACTTTGCGAAGTAGTGCAAAGTGTTCTTGTGACTGCAGACTGTCCCAGATCATCCAAACTGATAGTCAGAAGTCAATCAAACATCAAATTTTAGACTGAGGAATGAGTGAGGGGAACTACCTATTGTTGATATGAATGGAAGTATATCAGCTTTCTTACAGCGTGCTGTGTAGAGTGTGTAGTTGAGTCGGTTTGTGTGCAAGCATGTGTGTGTGTGTGTGTGGTCTCTGATCCCCTGCCCCCCACCCCAGAACTCTGGAGCCGAGAACCAGAGCGGAGGCCAAGAGCATGAGTAGGAGTGAGACTTGGGTAAACAGAGGCAGCCCAGAAATCTGCATGTAGCCTTTGTTGTTAACTCTGACAGGTTAGAAGACTCCTGTTTTTGAGCTACAGCTGGTTGAATAACAGGAAATGAGCTGAACATGAAGCCTACTTCAACATGTATCAAAACGAGCATAGCTTTCAAAAAGCCTTGATGTTGGGCAGATCTTTCAAGAGTGTAAATGAACCTTTTTTTGTGTGCAGGTAATCCTCTGGCAAATCATCTAAAGTTTGCAATGTTTTCTTTAGGACAAATACAAGCATTGGACATGTGCTTTGGCATTTAGCATCTTTTTTTTTCATTCCTTTAAAAACCAGCTGTGTACTCACAGCTTTAAAAAAAAAGCAACAGCAGGGTGTGGTCCATACACACCTTTGCCCTGGGCTCTTTTATCATTCAATCAGTTAACGTTCCCTTTAAACCACAGCAAACAGCTCTGCTTTGAAAAAGAACGTTTCTGCTGGAGGTTTAGTAGCCCTATATCTACTGGGATCGTCCCCTTGTGACTCCAACAAAATGTGCTGTTCAGGTTCGTGTGTGTGTGTGTGTGTGTGTGTGTGTGAGACAAGGAGAGAGACAGAGAGGAATTTCTCTCTGACTCAGTGATAAGATTGTCTCAAAGTACTCACATAGGGGTTCTATGTGAGTACTCAGGACAAACACACACACACACAGACACACACACACATTCACCAATCACGCAATTTGTTGGAGGTGGTGGTGGTGGGGGGTTATATCATTATAGTCGATGTATAGCTGAATAGGACTGCTGCAATCTGTATATGGAAGCTTCTGTTGGCTTTTCTCTAATTGTTCTCACATTTTTCTCTTGGAACTTGGAATGAAATTTGCCTTTTCACGCACACACAATGTTGTGGCTGTATTTGGATTGCTGGCAGTTTGGAAACGTTAATGAAATTAGGTCCTAAGACTGATTGGCCTAATGATTATGGTGACCTTTCACTTACCGCAGCCAATGGGTCAAATTTTGTTTAAGAAAATATTAGGTCTTATCCTCTACAAGCTGTAGATATGTCTTTAAGTTTTGTATTTAAGAGTTTAATGTTGACAGCATATGCATAGAAATGTTGGACCTCTTACTAATTTCATGGGGGAAAAAAGTTTAATTTCCATCACTAAAAGTCCCTGATGACCCGCTTTGGTATAGTTGGGTGGGCAGAAGCATGGTTTTATAGGCGGATGAGTCTTCAGTCAAAAGCAACAATCAAAACTTAAATTATTTGAATTTCTTGAAACTTGATATATCTACCATCTTGCTGAAGGGATTTTTTTTTTAAGGTCCTGATAATGTAGGGCTGGTCGTACGTTACTGTTGTCATTTTTGCTGTTACATGTGAGAAACGACATTGATGAGTTCTGCTTGCGTTTTTATTTTTTTTTTAAGTTCTTGTAGATTTCAGAATTGATCCATCCTTTTCTTGCAAAACTGGCAAACAATAAATATATTTGGAAGAAAACAATTCAAATGTTCACTCCCAAATAAATGTAGTATGTCGAGAAATAGAGACGGCTTCTTGCAGATTTGTCCCAACAGATTTGCTGATTTGTTGTCTGGATTTGTTTAAGAAAAATGATATTCCTGCACACTATGTAAACCCTGTAAACTGTAATTTAATTACATGTTTTTCCCCCACTGTAACTGCACCTGATTGCAGTTAAATTTATGTTGTAATTTAATTGTGTTAATGCCAACACTGGTTACAGAATTCCATTCATGGAACAACAACTTTCAAACCTGCTTTTTAAACACCAGGAAAGGCAATAAATTAAGTGCTAATTGCAGCTTCTCTGATGACTCTCATCAGTCAGGATGTGCCACTTACTGGACAAAAACAAAACTGAGTGACGTTCCGATCAAAAGGGAATCAGATCACACGAACTCGGTTGCTAGCCATCGTGCTAAAACTAGCAGTGTAACACATGCCACGATATCAGGCCAATACTGTAACTGTTACTGTGCTGACTGTGTAGCTGTTTTCACACATTAGGGAGATAATTCACCGTCAGCCACACTGAATCTGTAAAAAAAAAATATTCCAGCAGCTGGCAAAAAATTACCATAAAAAAAAAAAGAAATTTTCCGTTTCATAAAAAAATGGAAATATAGCAGCTGAGGCACCAGAAAAATACCAGAGGAATAAGAAAATGTTCTGTTTTGTATTAAAAAAGTAATTAATCTGGTAGACTGGAGCAGGTACGGGTCAAACGGCATCAAATACTAACGAGGTCCGACACTGCTTAGCTTCCAAGATCAGAAGAGATCGAGCGTGCTCAGGAGGGTTGGGCTATAAACTATTTTGACAGTTTACTAATACCTGCAGATGTTATATACTCATTAAATTATTATTATTACTATTATTATTATTATTATTATTATTATTGTTGTTGTTGTTATTGCCCCAAATGGAGTTTAAATATCTCAGGGTCTTGTTCATGAGTGAGGGGAGTGGGGGACTGACAGATGGATTGGGGCTGCGGCTGCAGCTGCAGCTGCAGCTGTAATAATGTGGACGCTGCACCGGTCCGTCGTGGTAAAGAGACAGCTGTCAGTTTAATGGTCGATCTACGTCCCTACGCTCACCTATTATCACAAGCTTTGGGTAGTGACTGAAAGAACAAGATCATGGAAATGAACTTCCCCTGAGGGTGGCTGGCCTCTTTCTTAGAGATAGGTTGAGGAGATCAGTCATTCCGGAGTAGAGCTGCTGCTCCTCCACATTGAAATGTGCCAGTTGATGTGGCTCAGGCATCTGACTAGGATGCCTCCTGGATGGGTGAGGTGTTCCAGGCATGTCCTACCGGGAGCTCCCAGGGCAGACCCAGGACACGCTGGGGAGATTATATCTCTCAGTTGGCCTGGGAACACCTCAGTGTTCCCCCGGATGAGCTGGATGAGGTGGCTGGGGAGAGGAAGGTCTGGTTTTCTCTGCTTAGGCTGCTGCCCCCGCGACCCCACCCCAGATAAGAGGAATAAAATTGATGGATGCATGGATGGATGGATGGATGGATGAAATAATACAAATTGTACATCTTTTTCTCCCACCATTTTTGTGGTAAAAACTTCCATAATGACACAACATATCTGCTATATGATCAACAAAGCCATCAGCATCAGATGCATCAGATTTTAGATATATTTATTATTAATAATAAATAAATAATAAACTAAATTTAACAGTTTTATCTTTTAAACAATCATGACATATTTGTGAAATTATGATAAACTTGTGACTGGATGTTTAGTCCTTTTTGTGTAGAAAAAAGTATTTTCAATAAAAAAAGGTACAGGTTTTCACATTATCTTACATTAGCCGTTAGTTCGCTGTATTTTTTTTGTAATTTTATTGATATTTCATATATTTAAAAATACCAGGAAAATTTTGTAAAATGTATTGGAAAAACTTTGTTAAACTGCAATTTTCCTTCTGCAATGCATCCTCTAACCACTGTGAATACTCCTTAACCTTATTGGTTAAGGTGAGGGTGCTGCTGCTCCTGCCTGTGCTATTAGAGTGGTGCAGTCATGCAGACTTTGTACTCAGGTAGTTGAAAGACTGTCTAATGTTCAATGCTGGTGCGTAGGCCATTTGCATTCTGCAAATAAAACATCTAGAACTAGAATAAGTTCAGAGCTGCACTTCATATGTGTTTTGCTACAGATATATCCTGGTGTTAGCATCTGATGCATTAAAGTCATGCAGAATCATAGAATGAACTTATTCATAAGTGGTCCCCTGTCATCACACCACATAACTAAAAGAAGTCATTATTTGTACAGCTCATTTGTATAACTTTTATCGGTAAGTTTAATTACCATCCATTCATTCTCTTCCACTTATCCTTTAGAATTATCTTAATTGTCACCATTTTATTTTTGGTGAACTCAAACTTGTTGTTGGCCCTTTTGTCTACAAGAAGCTGCTGTGCATGTGAGAAATTTTCCATATCTGCTTCTTGTAATAAAAACGAGGGGACGACATTAGGGTTTATCCCTGCTTGTATTTTGCAGTATGTATCATAAAATGCAAACACATGAATGCAGCCTCAGGACAAATTTTATATTTTTGGCACGGAAGCTGTGTTTCAGCTGCTGTCTTGTCTTCCCGGTGTGTAATGAGTGTAACAGCTTTGCTTCAAGCCTCGTTTTACTGGCATTTCAGTGTGTACTGTGTATGTTGTTCACCACATTATGAAGTATGCTGTACATGGAATCAATTTACATTTTATGACTGAAAGTGTAGGAGAACAGTGCCAAGAGTTAGCAATGTCCTTGTCATCTTTCACCGTGTGACATTCTTGTGTTTGTCAAACTTTTTGTTCGTCTTCTTATCGCTAGCCTCTGGCTTTTGAACATGTGGAAACAAGTAAAGCAATGATACTTAGAGGACATTAGTATGGCCTAGATGAAATGAGATAAGACAAGAGGACTGGTCTCTCTCTCTGCTCTCAGTAATCATATTTTGGGGGCTTGTTTGCTTAAGCAGAGCAAGGTATCAGCCAAACATCCTGTCTCAAAGCCCTGTCTGCACTCGCTGCAGCATTAACCCCATGAATTGGCCCTTTGACTGATGTGGCACGGCCCAGGAATGTTGGGAAATTGGGAAGGTGAGGGGGAGTAGGGTCTCTGAGTAAAATGAGTAAGTGGGGGATGGGGGGGGGAGTCTGACTCTTGGGAGTGACATGTGATACATGTTTGAACATATTGACGTTAATACTCAAGAAACACGGAGTG
>VUQJ01030685.1:7668-20581 GCA_015108635.1 Andinoacara biseriatus
TGGCTAATCTAAATTGCCCATAGGTGTGAATGTTGTCTGTGTTTCTGTGTTGGCCCTGCAACAGGCTGGTGAGCTGTCCAGGGTGTACCCCACCCTCGCCCTATGTCAGCTGGGATAGGCTCCGGCCCCCCCCCGCAACCCTCCAAAGGAAAAAGCGGAAGCGAATGGATGGATGGATGCTTCACAGGAGATCACATTTGCCATGTTATGTCAACAAAGCCAGTAATTTCCATGGGATGAGCTTCCTTTTTCTACAGCTGTACTGAACATCACATTGAAGTAGTAAGGAGGCTTCCTTTTTGTACATGCATAAGTTTTCCTTTAACTCTCTCTTAGATGTGAAATAACATGGAAATATAGTCTACAGAGTTTCCAAGTACAGACTCTATCCCAGGTATATTAATGCCTGTGACTCACTGTTGCTCCATGCTGATGCTCACTGTTGCTCATAATTGATCTACTACTGGATCGTATGCTGAAAATTCTGTGATTTTAACCAGTTCACTGGCCATTTGTTTGTTAGCTGCTGCTCCAGAAGTACAAAGACTCTAACCACACAATCTTGGACTGCTGCAAAGTGCGAAGTGAGTACCATTTTTAGGCGTGTGTGTTACAGGTATCCTCTGGTTCATAATATTCCACACAGACATTTAAAATGCATTATATATGAGTTATATTAGTTCCCAGGTCTGCGACTGTCACAGATTAACTCTGTTTTCCTGTTTTATTTGATAGAGATTATTTGACAGTCTGACACACTGTGACTGCGGCACTACAAATGGGCTTATTGCCACACACACGTCTCACAGAAAACAGCATTTCTATATTTACCCACGGTGACAAAAGAACCCATGCATGAAAATTGACTCAGGTGCAATAAATAAACAATACAAGAATAATGCATTACCAACACTGTAGTATTTCAGCTGAAACTCTGACAGCAGTAAGTATACTTGGGCCTCTCCCATTCCTCTCTCAGCTGGGCCCTGGCACACAACAACTGGCAACAAGTGCCAACAAAAAAATTTGTACACAACATAAACTATTTATGGCTACAGCAAAGTCAGTGCATTACATCCTAGTATTCCTGTACCTCCACTTAGTCTTCCTGTATCTTATTTGAAAGCTTAACTTATACTGTTGTGGTAATAAAACGACTGCCCTGTGAAATTAATGGAAGCATTAATAATGTTGTCAGTCAGCCCACTAAGTCCAGAGGATGTATAATTCATAATATTCAACAAATAGCTACAACAGTTTGAACTATACTGTGCACCTTCCCCTTTTCAAAACAGCATCAAAATATCTTCTACCCACAAAACATGAGAATAGGCAATAAAGAGCTTCTACTCCCCTGCCTGACATCAAACACAGCTCCGTTTTAGATCGATAAAATTAAATGGGCACAACCATATGAGCTGCATTGTATTCATTGTGAAAATGTCTCTTGTAGGAAGAAGGAATACATTTGGAAGGAGCAGTGAGGGAGACTGTATTGTGTACTTGAAGCTAAAATTTAGTTTAAATGAGGAGGAAAGCAGAAAGCTGCAACTGGAAAGTCTATCTGTAAGCTTAGGGGAACAGCATAGCTCATTGGTGTTTGTCAGCTTGTGCTACAACCCTCGCATACACCAGGGTAGCTTAAAACACTAATGCTACCAAGGGGTGGGAGACTTGACCTAATTCTGTGTCTTGCGCTCTCGTCCCTCATCGTTTGAATTCAAAGATCTTTTCAGTGTGCAGCAGCATCTGATTCACCCTGAATTACATGTGTTGCAGAAAGAGACTTTATATTGCTGGACATTTGATAAATTTGACTTTGAAATCCCGGAAACAACTGAAGTGACAAAGTGACCCCACCTGGACAAAGACTTCGGGTGAGCCTTTTCACTTACGATGCCACCATTAATAAAATGTCCATAAATCCAGCGCTTCTCCAAGACACCACACTTTTCCTGGTACATGCGTGCCCTGGCAAATTCCTGGAGAAATTTCAATTTGGATTAACACTGTCACAGGATCACAACATTCCTGCAAGCCAAAGAAATAACTGTAGATCCTTCAACAGCTATCCCAACAATTCAACCCCAACAGCTTCTTTAGGAGTGCTGATAATTAACCTTAAACAGTAAAGTACAGTAAAGCATGCAAGCTGCTCTGGCTTGCAAATACTGCTATTAACAATGCTTTCAGTTGTCCTGGGCCTTTTGTTTTTTAGAAGATGCAAAAATACTAATATGCCCATCCAGCTGTGTTTTGTTTAGAAGAAATTGGAACAAATGATGTGCGTTGGCAACAAACTGCTTTTACTGAAGTGCCTAAATTAAAAATTTGTTCTTTGCTTAGTTTTCTGTTATGTGTAAACACAACACTGGTTCATCCCTTGAATTAGGTGCCTTTTTTTATGCACGAATGATTCATATGAAGAACTATTGCTTAAGACCACTTTAAAAATGACAGGAAGGTCTGACTCCTTGGAAGTAAAATATAACTAAATGAGGAGTGACTCAAGACTTTTGCACAGTACTGCAATTACATTGCCTGTGAAACTCTCAGTGGCAGACAGAGCAGATGGTTAAGAGAAGAAGTGAAAAAAACAAAGGCAAAGGGACATAACACTACGTAACAAGATGTTTGTCTTTGAAAACCAAATGTTATTTTTATTGTAAAACTATTGTTAAACAACAGAAACTCTGATTGGATCTTTCAATATCTGTGTGAATATATTATATATATATATATATATAGAGAGAGAGAGAGAGAGAGAGAGAGAGAGAGAGATGCATGCAGATGTGAGAGATGTGAGCACTGCTCTATGCACCATCCCCACTGAAACCAACAAGCCCATATATGCCACAGCAACATTAATCCTAGAAGCACTTGAATATAAGATCAAGGATGCATGCAGCGGAAGCCCCCCATGGAGAAGAAGCCTGGAAGGCAAAATCAGGGAGGATGTTAGTCGGTTAACTGAGGTGCAGAAGCATGTCATGAGAGGCAGTTCCCAGATGAAGAAGAGTTACAACAAGATGTCCAAAAAGAGAAAGATGTCCATAACTGAGGCTCTAGAACAGGGGTGGGCAAACTACGGCCCGGGGGCCACACCCAGCCCATTGATCTTTTTAATCCGGCCCGCCAAAGATTGGTACAGAATTGCCCAAATCAAATCAAATCATAATTATGACAGATGTTAAGGATTCTGAGAATTGCTGCAACAAACGTCAGACTTCGATGCACTCACAAAAACAACACTGTTCTCACTAAAACTAAATTTAAGTATTAACACTGTAATGCCTGTATTATGTTTATGTTTTAATATGTATGCATCTGGTGCTGGCCCGGCCCATCTGTCAAATTTCAAAAAGTCAATGCGGCCCCAGAGCCAAAACATTTGCCCACCCCCTGCTCTAGAAACTGCCACACAAAGGCTCAATGCTCTGGCCGCTATGCTTAAGAGATATACCAGAGAGACAGAGACTAAGAGAATAAATGGTCTGGTCCAAATATCCATCCAGGGAGTACCCCAAATGAAAAGGGAACAATAGCACAAAGGAAGAAAGAGGAGTCACACAACACCAATGCCTAGTGGCTGGTGTACCTAAGGAGACGACAGAAAACTCCCAGAATAAGAGCCTGAAAGGCAGACATCCAACAACGAGATAAAACCAAGACCTGACATGATCCACACCTACTGGGTGAAGAGACTAAAAGCACTCCAGGGACGCCTGGCAGCACAAATAAGGCGGCTGCTAAAAGCACATACTCATCCAGACTGGCTAACACAAGGCAGAGTCATCCTGGTCAAAAAAGGTCCCCACAAGGGTACGATACCAAACTACCGGTCGATTGCCTACCTCTTCGCAACACGGAAGCTGTTATCGGGTATTATAGCAACCAAGCTGAGAAGGCATATGAGTCAGTACATGAGTACAGCTTTGAACGAAACTAAAAATAACACCAGACAAAGCATCAGCTAATGGTTGATAGAGCAGCACACCAGGACTCTAAGACCAGGCAGACCAACCTAAATGCAGCCTGAATGTTTAGGTTGGTGCCAAGCACAGTGCAAAGCACTCCAGCATCCACACATGGCTACTGGAGTGCTTGGCACTGTACAAGGTTAATTATGCACTTATAACATTCATCAGGAACTCGGTGGGGCTGTGGAAGACAACACTGGAAGCCAATTCCAAGGCAATCGCACAAATTACCATGAAGCATGAAATATACCGAGGTAGCACACTGCCCCTGCCGCTGTTCTGCATAGGCCTCAATCCCCTAAACCTATCCACTAGGAGCTGCTACAAATACAGACTCAGGAGAGGAGTGACCATCAGCCACCTCCTGTACATGGACCACATCAAGCTGTATATCAGGAGTGAGTGAGACATCGACTCACTGATCTACTTCACCAAGATCTACAGCGACGACAAACTCCACACAGAAAGGCCCGGGCCAATGTGGATTCAAAGCCAGACCCTTATTATTGTAAGGCAACAGTGCTAACTACTACGCCTCCATGTTGCCCTTCATGAATTTCATCACAAATAAAATTTTAACCATTAGAAAAATAAATATTCATAATCATCCCACAGATGTATTATTATGTACAGCTACTTTCAATAGAACTGATAATTATTTAGACTCCAACTGCTCTGAGCTAACTTCCAAAGTTACTTCCTCCAAACCATCAACGTATCTATTAGACCCCATTCCTGCAAGACTGCTCAAAGAAGTCCTACCATTACATCACCATGCGCCTCATGGTGACATCTTCGTTGGACTCACTGCAGTTCGCCTACCAGCCTGGCATCGGGATGGATGATGCCATCATCTACCTCCTGCACTGAGCTCTGACCCACCTGGAGAAGCCTGGAAGCACTAAGACGATCATGTTCTTTGATTTCTTCAGTGCTTTTAACACCATCCAGCCAGGACTTCTGAGGGACAAGCTGGAGCGGTCATGAGTGGACCACCACATGTCCCAGTGGAAACTGAACTACCTCACTGACCGCCCACAGTATGTGAGGACACATGGTTGTATATCTGACAGGCTGGTCTGCGGTACGGGGGCCTCACAGGGAACTGTGCTGGCACTGTTCCTCTTCACCCTCTACACTGCAGACTTCTCCATCAACTCCCCACGCTGCCATCTGCAGAAGTTCTCTGACAACTCTGCCATAGTTCACCTGAACAATAAACTGGACTGGACTCACAACACTGATGGGCTTTACAGGAAGGGTCAGAGCAGACTCTACCTGCTGAGAAGGCTGAGGTCTTTTGGAGTGCAGGGGGTGGTCCTGAAGACCTTCTATGACTCTGTAGTAGCATCAGCCATCTTCTATGCAGCTGTATGTTGGAAAAGCAGCTTATCTACAGCTGAGAGGAAGCAGATAGACAAGCTCATCAGAAGGCCAGCTCTGTCCTAGGATGTCCTCTCGACTCAGTGCAGGTGGTGGGAGACAGAAGGACTCTGACCAAAATAAATCACTGATGGACAGGGTCTCCTACCCCATGCATGAAGCTGTTGCTGAGCTGGAGCTCCTTCAGTGACAGACTGCTGCATCCTAAATGCAGAAAGGAGCTGCAGATCCTTCCTCCCACCAGCTGTAAGACTCTATAACCATCACTGCTCCCAACAAAACCACAATACATTGTAAATAGTCTAGCCTGTTCAACACACAGGCACATCATGTACATTGTATATATTATTAGTAGCAGTAGTATTGTTTTTACTATTATTGTTAATCTTGTCTTGTTTTTTTATATATATATTTTTTTCAACAATCTAAATTTTTATATTTATATTTATATCTGAGGCTGCTGGTACACCCAAATTTCCCCTCTGTGGGACAATAGAGGCTGTTTCTTCTTCTTCATTCTTCATGCGTCAATCTTAAATAGGATCAGTCTCTATCAATGGGCTATGTACTGCAAGCCTTTAAGGTGGCAGTAATTACTCCATTACTCTGGCCCTGGTCAAACTCGCTAAAATCCTCACTCTTGCCCATTTTTCCTGCATCAAATTTGAGGACAACATGTTCACTTGTTGTATAATATATCCCACCCACTAACAGGTACCTTGATAATCAGTGTTACCCATGTCACCAGTCAGTGGTCATAATGTAATGCTTGACTGTTATATTCACACTAAATGAAATGACTCCATCTAATTGGGAAATGGGCTAAGAATCAACATTACACTCTGGAGCTCCATTCAGCTACCCTACAGCTCTCACTGACCTCTCTATTTGTCACACATTTCTTATTAATGCAAGAAATTACAGTCCATTTTGTGTATTACCAGAAAAAACACTGATCCCCTTTAGCTAATGCTGTGTGTGTGTGTGTGTGTGTGTGTGTTGGTGCTCCAATCCAGCTGACTTTACAGAATGCTATATTTAGTTTAGCTTTTCTACTAGTGCAATGCTCATTTTGGGAAAATATTACCCAGGTCCCAAAGAGGGTCCTGGATTACTCAGGGATACAAGTGTGTGTAAGTGTGCTTGTTAAAAATGAGTCTGTGTGGGATGGTAGTTTGTGGACTGTAGCTTTCTCAAAAACCTCAATGACACAACATCAGTGATTTAGTTCCTGTGAAAACGTACTTAAAAGAAAATGCAAAAACTGGAAAGATTCATTGGTTTGGACAAAGCTTCAAAGGCCTGTTTCAAAGGCCAGATTACGGTTTAGACTTGGTTTCAAGGTTAAAGTTAGGTTAGCATCTAGAACTTAGCTGTGATGGTTAGAGACTTAAGAACGCATTAATGACAATTAAAGTCCCCAATAAGATAGTCCAAGACATGGTCTGCAGCAGGTAGAAGTAGGTAGCAGTCATTCTAGGGAAAATACTAACAAAGCCCAAAAACCACTCATCCAAATGACCATAAGAAATCTATCAAACAGTTTTGAAGAGGATTGGTTTTGAAAAAACAGACAGGCAGACAAAAGGTGATTTCTCAAATTAATAGTAAGATAGACTATAAAGTTGTATTTATTTTAATTCCATCAGTCTTTAGCTACCAACTGTACACATCTTCACCTGTGCTGTGTGAGGCATTTATCATAATGACAGATCAATTTATACAGTTATACCCCAGGTCTCAACTTACTTTAGTTCGATAACTTCTACTGTTATGCAACCGAAATATCTTTAATTTTTACAAATTACAGCAGATGATTATGTTAAAATAGCTACTTACAATTTAGTCATTCCTACTATTCTGTGGCATTTCAAGATGTTTACATTGTATTGAAAAATTTAAACATGACCATTTGATTTGATTTCACAGCTAGGGCTTAGCTAAAAAAAAAAGTTTTCATTTACATTCATTAGATAAAATGCCCCTTCAACCTCATGTCCTAATCATGCTTAATTCACCTTATTTCAGAAAATTATAATTGTGTAAAGGTTTAAAAGTTTATGATCTTAAATAAATAAATGTAATAGCCCTAATAATAATAACCATTTTAGAAATTTAATGTATAATTCTAGAACTTTTTAATAACATTAGTCATTTCATGAAGTGAGATTCCTCTCAGCTGTACCACTTGACTTTGCAACTATACTGCTCAAAAAAAGTTAAAGGAACACATCAGAGTTCAGCAGCAAGTCAATTAAACTTCTGAGAAAGTGATCTGCTCAGTTAGGTATCAGAGGGGCTTGTTAATCAGTTTCAGCTGCTTTGGTGTTAATGAAATTAAAAACAGGTGCACCAGAGGGGCAACAATGAGATGACGAGAGGTCATACCTGGACCCCACAGAGGTTGCACAGGTAGACCAAGTCCTCCAGAATGGCACATCAATACGTGCCATTGCCAGAAGGTTTGCTGTGTCTCCCTGCACAGTCTCAGAGCATGGAGGAGATTCCAGGAGACAGACAGTTAGAGAGCTGGACAGGGCAGTAGAAGGTCCTTAATCCACCAGCAGGACCAGAATCTGCTCAGAACAGGAACAGGATGGGCACTGCCAGAGCTACAAAATGACCTCCAGCAGAACAAAAACAGAAAGTACCATGCCCCCCCCCCCCCAGTTGTCCAATAGCACTGGCCTGTGAAATCTTCACTCTCATCAAAATAAAAGAGAAAGTGAAGCATTTCCTTGAAATTTTGATTCAAAAAACATAAAAACACAGAATGTTGGCTATAAATTGCTAATTCTACCCAGTCATAGTGGGACACAAACTTCAATACAAGAGCAGTAAATTTAGGTCAGAGTAATGAGTAATATTACAAACTAACCACCTCCTATTACCAGTTTAATTCACTTTTTATATTAATAACCTAAACCTAAATGTAAACAGCACCTTCGCAGCCCACACTTTGAGAAATCACTGCCTTCACATTTAAAAACTGTATTTTGAATCTACTCTTTTTTTTTCTTTACTTTGTCTAATATTAAAATTTATTTGATGTCTGAAACACGTGTGACAAATACACACACACACACACACAGAAAAAAAGAAGACACAGAAGAAAGAGATGATGAGAATACCTGAAGGACATGGATGAAATGCTTTCTGTTTCGTTTAAAGTTAATTTGACTCATCAGGCTTTAAAAGGCTGTGTGTTAATCTTGGGTACGCGATGGCAATTTCTGCCCTTCCTACAGTTCTTATGTTAAATTGTTACGGATGCTACAAGTAAACATAAGAATTTAATTATTTATGTTACAAGTTAATATAAGAATTTCATAAGAATTATTTATGCCAACAGTGTTGACATAATTCAGTAATCTCATCACAGTTACAATTATGTTGTTACTTGTGTTGTTGAATTGAATTCATGTACAGGGAGAAGGAAAATGATAGCACAGTCTACAATTCATGAGGAGTGGAGATATGAAAAATAATTTTATTTGTATTGCACAACAGGATAAGTATGCAAATGGAAAAATGCAAAGGGGTGTTAATTAAACACATATTTGTCTTGCAACTACACGAATAAAACAAAACAAAGATTAGAACATCCAACAGTCTGTTGCAGACAGCCAGAAACTATGAGGACAATAAATCCTCTGCTCTGTAAAAAGGTGCACACACCAAATTCATTATGAAACTGGAAAACAGTAGACCAATCATAAAGCTATGAAGTTTGATTACACACAGCGATGTTACAATATGCGTCATATTAATGAAGGAATCAATTTCAAGACATGTAACGTGAAAAATAATGTAATGAGTAGTGTGATGAAGTATTTTAAGTTACACATTACTTTGAAAAAAACGGCTGCCCGAAGCTGATTTGATATTTTTTGACAAAAGCTATAACTTTTATGTTAGATAATATATGACTATACTATAAAGAACATTTTTAAAGCGGTAAAGCATGTTCATCATCAATAGATAATAGTTACATGTTCAGCTTCTGTCCATCCACTTGTGTCAACGTAGGCTAAAAGGTACATTACAGCAACAGCAAACTTCTCAGGTTCAAGGTTACATGTCCTGCTATAATGACTGGAGTAAATCTGGTTTCATCATGTCTATTTGAGACATTGAGACATTAAATATACTAAGCTGACCCGGATGTTGGAAACTGACACTGAGCAGTATCCGTGCCAAGCAGTAGTTACAGATGAGTTGTGGATGAGTTATACTGTATGCAGACTTAAATAAGGGCACTCAGTACCAATTTAAAAAACTCCCAGTGTGATCTCATATTTGTAATGTCTGTTATACATCACTGAGTAACGAATGAATCAAAACATTTCCCACGCGCATAAATAACAGAACTAATAAAAACAGCAGGCACTAGTCATGTACAGATGTCAACATGCCAAGCCTTCTGACTGTTAACTACAACTTGGCAGGAACTGCCTTCAAAAGAAAGCTTTAAACAGTACAGGACATTCAACATGCAGGGAGCAGCTGACATGTGGCCGCAACGTCAGGGAACATTTAGGCCACGGAGCCTCAGTCCATCTTAAAGCTTCGGTTTGGTCCCCTGTGCAACTGCTCTTACATGTGTACACCTGCTTACTGAGCAGTAATGTGTGGCTGTTGCTGCTCTGACAAGGTCATGCAATCAGGATCCTTGTAATGCAGAGAGCAGTGTGCATACTGCACCTCTGAACAAGGAAGTATCTCCTTTAGCTTTCTCTTTCACTTTATTCTGTTTTGATGCAAACCAATTTCTCTTAGTCCTGCTATTTTACACACAAAAATTATGAATGGATTGTTTAAGAAAAGAGGCCAAATACTACAGCTGCAGCATATGATAAACAACATACTCCAATGAGATAATAATGCAGGATTCCTGAAAGACGCAAGGAACAAATCCTGTATTGTCTGCAAAATGTGCCCATCCAATCTTAAGAGTAAGCAAATTTTGTCTGGTGGTAGAAGAGATACGGTGCCAGCTGGTTTATATGTCTCTATTTAGACATGACAGCTATTCCCTGCCCACCTCATGTCCGGAGTGCACTCTTGCTGCTCTGCACACAGGTAGCTCTCCTCTACATCTCTCTAAAGAGCTCACCGCTTTTCATTGCTCTCTGCATACGAACAAACAGTATAATGTGGGAAGACTGCATTCACTCCAAGCTGCCCTTGCGTTGTGTACTGTTTTAGTATTGCTGGGGCTCTTCATTAATGCCTTCTGTGTGTGCATTGTTTCTTAACTGATTTGACCTTGACGGAAAGAGTGCAAATGCTTCATGTCAGCAGAACATGAAGGAAGCAAGTTGTTACTTGATACCTTGAAACCATCCATTGAGGCCAGCAGGCGGATCCATCAGCCTCGCCTCCTTATGGAGAATCATGCATACTGGTAACAATCATAGATGCATGAGATAAAGCAGCTACACTGTTGGCCAGCTGTTTGGTCTTAAAATTGTTTTCCAAAGAGAAACACATTTTCATGCAACAACGTAACAATTTTATCAATTTCACAAACAATCAAATTTAATCATATAACTTTTAAAGAATGGTCTGCATTTTTGCATAGAGGCCTATTATCAAGAACTGTCAGTGGTCTTCATCAATCTCTTGGTATGGCTGCTAAACCAGGTTAATTGTTTTATAAAGCACGGTGACATCCATTTTTTTGTTTTTGTTCATCTCAGTTGTGGGTGAAGCATACTTAGAAAAAGCTGATATTTCCAAGCACCAATCAAGATGAAACAATGTTTAAATCACAATCTGATGATAGTGGGTCAGGTTAGTAGCATCAATAGGTGTAGTTGTGCTGG
This sequence comes from Andinoacara biseriatus, assembly GCA_015108635.1. Classification (NCBI taxonomy): domain Eukaryota; kingdom Metazoa; phylum Chordata; class Actinopteri; order Cichliformes; family Cichlidae; genus Andinoacara; species Andinoacara biseriatus. Next base: position 18,860 of record VUQJ01030685.1, read on the forward strand.
AGCATGCTAGCAGTACATTCCACCACTCTTCTTTTTCTCCAAGTCAGGAAATAGAATAGTAGCATAGTGGCATTTAAGTTAATCCAGTTGAAATCCAATGATTAGTAAAGTATATTTCAAGCAAGAGAGCCGGTGAAGACGCTCAAAGCTGTAATAATCTTATTTAAGGTCTGCTGATTGATTCACAACATCAGCACAGAATAATATTTCACCTTAAAATAGGTTGACTGCCTTCAAACACAACAATTTAACTTTTTTTTTTCCTCTTGTCCATAAATTAACTAGTATATATGAAATGGCAGCACATTATAAGCTAATGTAGCTTCTTCGGAGTCCCCCCCCCCGTTTTACAAAATCTTAGGGGGGGGGGTTGTTGGCACATGTTGGCATGTGCACCTGTTTTAAAGGGTGTTGTTGGTTCTGTAAGATTGGTTCTGTAGGACTTTGTAAATAAATAAATAAATATCCTTTAACCATTTTAGCTGTTCTAAAAATGTAACAAAAACTTTAAACTAATACGTTCTCATTCATTAACACTGAAAACTGTATCCCATCTGGTAATGACTGGCTTTTTGTTCCTCTTAAAGTTCTGATGTGAAGAATAACGGCACATAAGAGTTTATATGGGTGGGACTTTGCCCCTTTAAAAATAGATTACTCACTCATTTAATAATCATTTAAACTAGTTTTTTTTTGTTTGTTTGTTTTTTTAAGAGAGATCAGGCAGATGTCATGACTTCATACCATTTTACCTGCTCAGCCAATATCTAACCAGTTACGGCCAGCAATAACATTTTTATGGAACAGATGCTGACACCAAGCTTAAGGCTATGACAATACTTACAAAACCTTGTCTTTGAAACAGCATAGCTAATTATTCAAACTAAATTTTTTCTAAAGTAAAATAAAATGTGTGGTTCTCCCAGAGATTAAAAAAAAAACTTGTCAGGCTGCTGTGAAATAAATGTGAACACATTTATCTGTCTTTGTTTCCCATTTATTAGTCAGTATTAGATGTATCTAAAAACAGCTGCATGCATCAGATATTTTTATCTTGGAGGTGTTTGTCTGCCAAATGTTTTCAGTTTTTCAGTTTTTTTTTAGAAATGGCAGAGAAAAGTTTAACATCACTGCTGAGCTAAACCGAGCGCAGGTGGACAAAGTGCAGAAACACTCTTTCACTGAACTCTAAATGTTTAGGTTACAATTCAAATAAAAAAGTACCTCTTTGTATCACAGGGTGTCTTAACAGCTGCCTGAATCTATCCATAAAGCCAGATGACACACATCAATTAGTTAAACTGCAGGAATGCCTTAAAGACATAAAGGCCTGGATGACCTCTAATTTCCTGCTTCTAAATTCAGATAAAACTGAAGTTCTTGTGCTCGGCCCCACAAATCTTAGAAACATGGTGTCTAACCAGATATTTACTCTGGATGGCATTACTTTGGCCTCCAGTAACACTGTGAGAAATCTTGGAGTCATTTTTGACCAGGATATGTCCTTCAGTGTACACATTAAACAAATATGTAGGACAGCTTTTTTGCATTTGCGCAATATTGCCAAAATTAGAAACATCCTTTCTCAGGCTGATGCAGAGAAGTTAATCCATGCATTTATTACTTCTAGGCTGGACTATTGTAATTCATTATTATCAGGCTGTCCTAAAAGCTCCCTGAAAAGCCTTCAGCTGATCCAAAATGCGGCAGCTAGAGTACTTG
>VUQJ01030692.1:8256-19583 GCA_015108635.1 Andinoacara biseriatus
AATGGGAAGATGTCGTGTAGCAAGACCATAATTACAAAATTATCACTTTTAGAGGTTCTGCTGTTGAATAGTATTTTTTATCTTTTTTTTTTGGCCATTGGCAATACATTATGTAATTGCAGGTTTTTGTTACAGACTCAATATAACCGTCTCACAATTACTATTTCTCTGTTTATTTAACCACTAAGTTTTTAAAAAAATATTAAAAACACTGACTGCTTAGTTGCAGCTTTAAGACAATGTAGCTAATAAGAAGTTTACAAATAATCCCAGATTTCTTAGAGCACCAGAGAAAGCCCTACTGGTACATGTGTCAGGTCAAAATTAATTCAGAAAGTCAGAGAAAAGTGATTTTTTTAACCTAAATACTATATATATATATATATGAATAAATGTCTGTGGTTGACAGCTGCATCGAATACAAATAAAGAATACCTGTGGCTGTGCAGCATGTCAGCTGAACAAATGAGACTTAATCATATGATGTTAATTTCTTAGTGAAAGCACTTTATTCCAACACAACAGATTTCATTGCTGCATGCTGAGCGGGCAGTTAAAGCTAAAATGTGTGAAAGCAGAACTGTATATTGTAACAGAAATGAGTGTTACACTTTTTTCTTTAAAAAGTTTAAAACCATAGGAAACAACAACCGCAAACAATTGGCACATAAAAATCAAAGACAGTGCATAAAACCTTTAAGGAACCCACAAAATTTGGTCCCAAACCTAAAATTTGGAGTAAAAATAGTATGAGCATAAATTAACACGTATGTAGATGAAGCACAGTGATGAACTTTACATGAACACTAACTGATTTTGGAGAGTTTCTCACGACTGTTTGGGAATTTTGTTTCATTTGCTTATTCTTCTTCTGAAGACTCCTCTGAACCAGCCAAGTCTTCCTTCTTGGGCTTTTCTGCTTTGGTGAATAAAAAACAAAAAACAGTGTTATTTATCTATTTTTATTACAGCATAGTTTTAATGTAATGCAATGAGCTGGTACGTAAGTTGTACCTGTTCTAACTTTCTTCGAACTTCCTGCTGCCCCGGCGCGTCCAGCATCACACCTCTCTAGCAGGATTGTCACCGTTTTAGTCACTTGTGGATGTTTAGCTGCCTTGATTAAAGGTTCATCATCTGAACTGCTGTCTGGTGAATCTGAAGCTACATTGACAAACAAATTTGATATGAAAATGTGTTTAAAAACAAATATCATAAATCCATCCATCTCCTTCCATTTTATCCAAGGTCCAGTTGCAGGAGCAGAACCCAGACCTTCCTCTCTCCAGCCTCCTCCTCCAGCTTATCCGGGGGAACACAGAGGTGTATTTGAACCCTATATTACATCAAGAGACTACGAGAGACATCAAGAGACATCGACTCAACCCACATTGAGGTGGTACTCAATTGCAATGGAAACAAGACCGTGGCAAGTCATGCCATGTCGAGTTGTCCGGCGCTGAGTAGGTACTAATGGAAACGCGGCATTAGAGGTGCTAGTTCTCATACTGTTCCACTGCGAGCTGGAGGCCACCACCTGATGAAGCCAAGAGGATCGCATCATCCGCAAAAAGACAGAGACGAGATTCTGAGGCCACCACGGTGAAAGAATTCTGCTACTTGGCTACACCTAGAAATTCTGTCCATAAAAATTATGAACATGATCTGTGACAAAGGAAAACCCTGAGAGAGTCCAATGCAAACAGGAAACAAGTCCAATTTACTGCCAGCAATGCAGACCAGACGCCCCATACTGGCTCACTGTCTCCAGGTGTACAAAGCACACGTAGACTGGATGGGAAAACTCCCACGCACACTCAGATATACTCGAAAGTATAAAGAGCTGGTCCAGCGTTCCAGGAAAACCACATTGTTCCTCTTGAATCTGAGGTTCAACTAACGGATAAACTCTCCTTTCCAGCACCCTGGCATAGAAACCTACTGGGAGGGCTGGGGAGTGTGATCTCATCCATCCCAGGGGTCCTGCCACAAGGAACTGTTTAACCACATCAGTGTCCTCACCCCCAGTCATAGGCGAGTCACCCCCCCATCCCCAGACTCTGCTTCCACTACAGAAGGCGGTCAGTGGGATTAAGGAGGTCCTCAAAGTATTCCTTCTACTGCACGACCGTAGCCTCAGCTGAAGTCAGCACACCCGCGTGAAACACTACAACTAATTAAAAACTAGACTATGGAATTTCCAGAGAAATCGTGGTGGGATTGTGCTTGCTGCTAAAATGTTGTAGGGAAACAGGTTGGATAAAAAAAGATTTTCTGCCATCAGTTTTGGCTCAGAGTGGTGAGGCCGGAGTATTTACCTGGCTTCTTTCTTGGACTCCTGGAAGGTGTGTTCCTCTTCTTTGGCGTGGTAGCCTTTGTTTTCGTTTGTTTGTTAGCGCGAGGCTTTTTCGCAAGATTAATCAAGGGTTCATCATCGGAGCTTTCGTCACAGAGTTCTGCCAAAGGAAGATTTAAATGTTTTAAACATTTAAAACAGTTTCTTGTCAAACTGTTTTGTTCAAGTCAACATTACTGGTGGAGTACCTTTTCTCTTGTTTGATGCTCGCCCTTGTGTTACAGTGCTCTTCTTTGGGCTTTTCTTCAGTGGTTTCTTCTTCTTGGCAGCGAGATTTTCAAGGGGCACATCATCGTCTGAGCTGCTGTCTGAGAATGAAGCATGAGATTGCATTTAAAACCTACTTAAATTAAATCCTTCCGGTCAGCCTAACGAAGAGGTTGCCTACCTTTATGTTTTGCTGTCTTCTTTTGCTCTTTAGGAGTATTTGTCCTCCTCTTTATCGTTGCCAGTGGCTCATCATCTGAACTGTCAGATGACGTCTCAGCATATTTCACTAAAAGAAACAAAAACAAGTTATTTTAATGCAATAAAATGCATTTAAGTCTTGTGGGAAAAGCACTTGATGAGCTCAAACTTTCAAACTAACCCTTTTTCATCGCAGCATTTCGTTTGGATTTAACAACTGGGCTTGCTTTTTCAGCGACCGGCTTTCTCTTGCGCTGCGGCTGACGTTTCTTGGCAACTCGACTCAAAGGCTCATCGTCGGAGCTGTCGTCCTTGTCCAGTGACTCTGTGTGAGAAAAGGAATTCAAAACTAAGTATCTCGTTTACAGAGTAGCAGATTTCTGATTACACCCTGGTCCACTGCAGAGAAAATAATCGTACCTTCCTTCTTTCTGCCAGCAGTTTTTTTGGTCCGAACCAAGGGAGGGTTTTTTATAGCTTTCAAGGACACTTTCGCAATTTTTGTCAAAGGCTTGTTGTCAGAATCCTCATCTGTATTCGAACCTGAGACGGTTAGAAAGCAAAAATGTGAAGCCATTCGCTCCAGAGATAAATCCTAACAAATTAGGTCATCACCTGCATTCTTGTTATTTGTGCTGTTAGATTTGGGAGGAGTGTTTTCCTTTTTCTCCTGTTTCTTAGGTGATGTAAGGCCTGTTTTCATCTTTATTAGTGGCTCGTCATCTGAGGAGCCATCTGAAGCTGCAAAAGAAAATATGAACATGCAAAAGGTAACGAAACAAACTCAGACAATATTTAGTGTAAACTCAGCTACAACACGGATGTCCTCATCACCTTTGTCCTTCTTTGATTTATTGTTAGAGTTGGAGGTTAGGCTGTGGGTGTTGTCACATGACTCCCTCTCATCACTGTGCTGCCTCATCAGGAGCTTTGACAGAGGCACCAAGTCCTCATCACTGCTGGAGCTGTCATCCCCTGATTAGTCACAGACACAATTGGATACGTAACAATAAATATTAAAGCTTTAATTTGGTCTTATAAACCAGTCATTTTATTTGTATTTTGCAGTACTGCAAACGTTGCACTAATATAGTTACATTTACTTTAGCAAAAGGGTAGGATATATTTTATTTATGATGATTTGTTATTACATTCACCTTGATTTGTCAAGTCTGATTATTATTATTATTAATTCCTCTATTTAAACAAGTTGTCTCATTTAGATCAAGAGGTCTTCAAGAGAGAGACAAAAACATACACAAAAATTCAGACAGACCAACAAGAACACAATATACAGTACATGTTCATAAATTTAGGACAGCATTAGCAAAGGCAGTTCCAGATAGATGAATAAAACCTTATAAAATAGTCTAATGAAATAAGACAATGTGGGGTCATAGATTTTGTAGCTTCTTCCACTTACAGGCAACAAAGTATTTAAATCCACTTTTTCAAAGTTAAGTGTGACTAAGAGGTACAGTTCATGTTAAACTGTCCTGTGACCTGCCACTGTATGTCCTGAGTTTAGTTCAATCAAAGGGCGGCAGTAACCAGACAATCAGCAGTGGATCCTCTTCTGTTAGCTAAGATTACAACGGTGAAAAATATCATAATCACCTGTGATAAACGGCAACTCACAATGATACACAGAATCAGAAGGCTTCAAGGTGGATGGAGAACCTTCAGCTCCGCCTCCCGTCTTTTTATCAGTGCCATCATGTCCAAACCGTACATCAGAAAAGGTCACACTACTATCTTGCAAACCTTATCTTTCACTCTTGTTGCTCTCCTGTCACTCGTCTCCACCCACTCATTTAAATTCATCCACCTTCACTGTTACACCTGTCTCCCTCTCATTCACATACATATGTTCTCTCTTGCTTCTACTGATTTTCATTACTCTTCTCTCTAGAGGATACCTCCACCTTTCCAGGCTCTCTTTCACCTGCTTTCTATTCTCACTACAGATCACAGTGTCATCTATGAACATCACAGTACACAGAAACTCCTGCCTGACCTCATCTGTCAGCCTCTCCATCACCATGACAAACAAGAAGGGGCTCAGAACCACCTTGAATGCACCGGCCACTCCTCCCGCACACCACAGTCTCACTGTCCCCATACATATTATAGCTGGTCCACACTGAGCTCGTCTTACCTGGTCTAAGTATTAATGTGTAGTTAAATATGTATTACTGTAAAGGCAGATATTTATACGTAAATTAAAATATCCAAAGTGAAAAGCAAAATGTGGCGGATGAATGTGGTGCAGTTAAACGTAATAATTTTATTATACGGAGGCGTGTATAATGTTTAGCTGAGCTGCTTTGCGCCCCGTTTATAATACCAGAAGCATTTATAGGGTACAACAGTGATGCTGCTGCAGCAATAAAAACCCAGCCATCCATCATCCACCCATCCACCGTCAAAAGTTACTGAGTTAGATGAGGTTAAACTTTTTCCGTCTTAAGCGTTTTTAAATTAAGCTAGCACCAGTGGCGTTAACTGGTTTACCACGAAGTTGAAAGCTAAGTTAGCAGCTAGCTGCGTACTTCAATAACACATATGCCTCCTAAGGTAAACTCAAGAACAGCATCCGGATACCTGGAGAATCGTGTGCCACGTTAGCGTGCAGGTCAGCCGTGCTACAATCCATTTTGTTTGTCAATGAAAGCAAATATCGCTCTTCATCCAAAATGGTCCAAAACTTGTGGTTTTACCGCCGTTATCGTCGCTGTGAGGTAAACGTGGCGGTTTCTTTCACCTGCTTTTTGATTGTATTGGTGAGCTGATAATAAAAGAATTGGCCCGCCAAATCTGAAGCTACAATTTAACATGCAGCTTCTGCGGTAACGAGTGTATTACGGTCACAGCTCATGTTTGTTTACTTCCGCTTTATTTTTTGGGGGGACAGTACTTTGGGCGAGCGTTGATGACGCTACTTAACGTCATGGCCTAATGTCCATTCAGCGGCTCTGCTCTGCAGGTTAATTAGAATTAGTCAATTAGAAGAGAAAAACATTATTTTTGGATTTTTTTCTCAAAATAATAAACATAACATTGTCATTTTATTTATGGGTAAATTTCACATTCATGAAGCAAACATGTCAAAAACATCCCCATTATTTATTTTTAATCGAAATGAAACACTAATTTAATTTGCTAAAATATGTTAAACAAGAAATGCTTATCAGCCCTTGAATTTTATTCAAAATACCTTGAATGAAAATGTCTGCTTCATGAAATTTATTTATTTTCTTAATATTTATTTTTATACTTTTTTTTTTATTAGCTTTGTCCTGCTTATATGTTCACTTCCAGTTATAAGTATTGTTGTTCGAATTGCTACATATATTACCCATTTTTGTGTTATTTTTTTCTAATATAGATTGGAAAAATAAAGATTTTGAAAGAAAAAAAATCTGCTGTGCTGGCTACACGGTTTCCTCGCAGCAAAACCTAGCAACTAATCTAAACATGAAACAGACCTGCACAAGAAATCCTGGATTTGAAATCTGCTGAAAATTTTGACAAAAAGCAAGACTGTTTACCAGTGGTTTATTTTACATTTTACAAAGTAATATTTTGTATTAAGCTGAGCCCTCCTTTCTTTATATTTTGCTAGGAAAATGGAAAACAGGTGCAGCAATTTATTGAAACGTGCAAACATACAGTGAGAAACATTATTTAAGATAAAAACAGTTCTAACAAGCTTTAAATATATTTGTTTTGACAATCATTATTCTACAGCCTGAAGTAGGCAGCTTTCTTATCATTTCTTTAAGCAGTCTTCAGGAAAAGTTCTCCAGGTTTCTTGGTGGTAATCCCTGAACCAGATGGTGGTCAAAGGAGTTGGAGGGAACCATCAAGCTGAAGGAGGAGTCCTACATGGCCTGTGGGACTCGGGCTGACAGGTACCAGCAGGCCAAGTGGAACACGGCTCAGGTGGTGGCTGAAGCAAAAACTTGGGTGTGGGGAGAAGGCTTCTCTGCTTGGGCTGCTGCCCCCACGACCCAGGCCCGGATAAGTGGAAGAATGAATGAATAAATGAATGAATGATCCTTTATTGATCCCACAATGGAAAATGGATGTTTTTTATTGAAACACATTCAAAGCTCTTCTTTGGATGTTGGCTGCCTTTTGTTTCATTCTCTCCCAAGATGCTTCAAATATTCAACTGCACCCTCTCAGATGCTTTCCAGACTGTGTTGCACGAAGGATCAAAAGCTGACAGTACTTCTCTGTGTTTATAATTCCATCAATTTAAACAGGTCCCCCAACACCACTGGCTGTAATGCAGCCCCAAACCATGAGAGAGCCTCCTCTGTGTTTTATGGATGGCTCCATTTGTCCATGTTCCTCAAATACACACTGCACACTGTGCACAGATATGCTAAGTTTTCAGCTAACAGCTCTTTGGGAATCATGCTGCTGGTGCAAAAAATACCATTTTGTACCCGTCAAGCTGTGATCTTTGGCATTTCTTTTGTAGACTCAACTAAAGAAATGGGAACAAATGATGAGTTTTGCAACAGGCTGGGCCTTTCGCTTGCTTGATTGAGTCATAGATCAGTGTTAATTGGGTTAACAAACAAAACATTCCTCTGAAAATGGTCGGGAACAAGGACTGGACTAAAAATAAGTGAAAAAGCAGCCAATGCCCAAAGAAACACTTTGAAATGCCTTCCGATGGCCTGGAGAACTACCGCTCCAGACCACTCCAAGAATTACAAGAACATCTGGCTCCCTAGAAACAGATGTAAAGAAATGAGGGCTGGCTCAAGACTTTTGCACAGTACTGTATAATACCGATTCAGGGGGTAAAAATATCCATGAGTAAAACTGATTACTGTGGCAGTTGGTAGCTCAGTTTATTACACAGATACAAGATAAATATTGGAGCACTATAATGACAAACAGGACATGATCACACACTGTAACAAAGATACGGACCCACACAGAACACACCATCAGTCAATGCTAATCAAAGAGCATGAGAACAGTTTGTACTGCTCACTCATCAAGAATAAATACAAGTGTGGAGTTTTAATACTTTGGTTAGCTGTGTTGTGTTTTGTCCTCACAGTCATCATTTTACTTAGTTATTGATTTGTTTATTTTGAAGGGTGAGAAGTGTCCTGATCGCATCCCTGAGAATATGTGGGGGCAATCTAGAGATCAACCTGAGCCCTAAGGGTCATTAAACCTATCACACATGATTTATTTTCTTTGCTGACTTAAATAAAGAGGAGTTACTGTAGAGGTACTTCTACAATATATATTCATCCATTCAACTTCATCATTTGTAGCAACACCTGAATCACAAATAAGACAACTTAAATTCACTAGAGATGTATTAAACTTAAACATGTTACATATCCTATAAATCTCTCAAAACATGATTCTTGGAGGCTAAATCATATTAAGTCCATGATCAGATCACTGAGAATGTGCCAATATTTCATGCAGCCTAATTCTCCAAAATTAAATCAACACAGAATTCCTAACAGAACTAACAGCATCACACACCGAGCCTCATCCCGCTTCCCAGAGTCGGGCAGAGCTGCACAGGGACACTGCAGACTTCAGAATAAGTTTTTTTTTTGCATCTTGTCACCAACATGTTACCTGCTGGATTTTGATATAAATAAAAAGCACTTGTTAGATATGCAGAGCCAGGCTCCTGAGAGCCCTACTCACCCCCCCGCTACTGAAAAGTTGCTCGCACTGCTGATCAGATACGTTACAGTACAGCAAAACGGTGTTTCAGATGGAGCGAGTGAGACAACATATTCCGGCTTCATTAATGGTCAGTTTGATGCAACCCGTGAATCCGTGCTGGTGTTTGTGAGTGCGCTCTGGGAGGGACAGGTTACATAGCAGCCATCTTGCTGGCCTCTCTGACGCCACTGAGGTAGGCTCCTGTCACAGTCTGAGGAAAGTGTCTGTTGGTCGCCTGGTATCAGGAAAAAGAAATCCATTAAAAGCACGATTCAAGGGCGCTTCGAGAGCTTGTTTAAAAGAAGGGATATTATATGATATTTTCTCTTTTTAGGACCAGTCTGTAAACCCTGGAGATGGTCTCCATCATATGTGCCTAAAAGCACCAAGTTTGCTACTATGTGATTGGCTGATTGGATAATTACACTAACGAGCGGTTGAACAGGTGTACCTAATAAAGTGGACATGCATATAGTGATCTTTTATAGTGACATTTTTATTTGTGAGAGCAGAAAACAGAGGCAGATGTTTGATGTGCAGCGTGATTGTTGCTCCAAGGTCGGCCTCACTGACTTGATTAAATTAAGCCGTTGTAATCAAATTTGATGCACTGGTATTTTTTTGTATTTTCTCTGCCAAAAATGTGCTGCAGTTAGTGCGATCGAGCCGCACGATCACGCTGAGGAGTAAAGTCGTACTGTAACAAAACACGGCTTCACAAACAAGCAAAATACTGCAGTAGGACACACAAAATACTGCAATACATGTTTTTGTAACACTTTTCTGGAGGTATTTAGCACAGGTTTCTGGACATGTTTGGTAGTAAAATGTTACCTCGCCAGCAAAGAACACCTTTCCCTGCATGTCCTCAGCGAGGATGTCGTAGGCCTCCCCACTGCCCCCTGTCTTCACAAAGCTGTAGGACATCTGCGACCACACGTCTTTGCTCCAGTGAGTGACGAAGAAATTCACCGGCTCAGGGACCTCCTAAATACATGCACAGATAAATCTGAACTCAAATGAGAAGTGGGTGTTAAAAAAAAAAACACACGTGGAGTGTGTGTTTATAAGCAGGCCATTCCATCTCAATTCATCAAATAAAACGCGTTACACATCTGCCTGGAAAAATCCCAGAACAATGACGCGCTCCTTAAAACCAATTCTGCAAATTTTTTCAAACTGTCAGTTTTCCTCTGAAAGTATTTTAATGGATAAAAGGTATGTGTTTATTATTTCCCCCCTGCAGTAGTATCGTTTTTGGAAGGCGAACAATATTCTTTAAAAATGGTCCAAATCAGGTGAATGGTTTTATTACATATTGACGCTTGAATAAAAGAAAAAGCATTTTCATCTTGCTTCAGTGTGATGTTTCCAGCTATAACACCGTGTACAAATCAAAATTAATTTCTTAGAATGAGAAAGTTTCTGTTAATATCATATCCAGTGTATCAAACTTAACATGTAGTATTTAATGTCCTTTGTTTACTGAAATGTTTAGAATCACCAATGAAATGTGATTAAATTAAAAAAAAACAAAAAAAACAAAAAGGTTTGCTGACTTTCCCTCAAAATTAAGTTTTAAAAAGCCTCTTTTTTTCCCCCATCTGGAATTTATATTTTAAAACTCTTTGCTGCTGCAAAATTCTTTCATAGATCTTAATTGTTTTCTTTGTGTGACACATTTTTCTTATAACGTCTCTGGAACAGTTTCGATACATAAACAGTTCAATAACCTGATTGTTTTCCTCGGTGTCGATTACTCTGAATAAAAATTCAAGTCTCGTCTCTGGTTACGAATGAAATGTCAGAGAATTACCTGCTCTTTAAAAAGTTCCCGCAAGACCTTCATGCACTCGTCGACCACCTCTTTGTCCTTCCTGTCCCGCAGAGAAGAAACAGCATCGCCGCTGATGACAGACATCAGCACAGCCTGCTTCCTCTGCATGAAGACGCATTTAAAACAGTCAGACTCTGATTTAGTCTCCTCCATCTTTACATATTTATGCACCGTTTGTTAATTAAGGTATAAATACCGCTGTGTCATCTCTGACAGAGGAGCATGCGATTATATGGATATGTTGATAAAATTCTTCTTTCAGACAATCATCTGCCTCCATTTCACCCTATTCCCACCATCCTCTGTCACACCAACCTCCTGCATGTCCTCCTTCACGTCCATCATCTTCCTCTTTTTCTCCTGCCTGGCAGCTCAATATTCAACATCCTTGTCAAGCATATCCAATTTCCCTCCTCTGCACATGTCCAAACCATCTCAGCCTCACCTCTCTGACTGTCTCCAAACCCTTCAATCTAATAAATGCAAGAACAGAAACACACCTGTGGATCGAGGTCATAGAAGACGCTGAACATGCCCCTCTTCTCCGGACCTGGCGGGATGTGACCGAAGTAGTCTGCTCCTTGGATTTTTTTGTCCCAGAATCTGTACGGGAACTGAAGAGCGATCTGCACGCACAACGAAGAGGAAATATTAGCAGTTCCTTCGTTTTGATTCAAACGCAGCAGCAGTTGACCTTTAATGACCTTTTCAATGATACCCGCTCCAAGACTGTGGATCGCCTTCAGCTTCCTTTCAGGAAGTGGGGGGTTGAAATGAATCAGGTTCCTCTGAAGCAAAGTCAAAGGAACTGCAACAAGGACCTGAAAGATGATATTAGGATGCTAGAGTAACTGAAAGATTATCAGAGACGTCGCAGCCGTCACAGAGAAGAGGTTTCTACCTTCTGTGCGGTCCACTGCGACCCATCGGAGGAGGTAACTTTGACAGCGTCGCCTGAGTAGTCGATGGCCTGAACCTAGAATTTTAAGAGTCAACTTTTATCCT
>VUQJ01030699.1:0-10739 GCA_015108635.1 Andinoacara biseriatus
CTGTGACAATGACATTCACAGCTTTTGTATAGATATTTATGGTTCATATAATTATTTTGCAGCAAGAGAGAATTTGGCCCTTCTCCTGCGGCGCATGAAAGACTCAAAGACTAATGTGAGGAAAGCAGCACTGCAGGTACCCCGACGTCATCAGAAACCGTCACGTTTCAGATGTGTGTGTGTGTGTGTGTGTGTGTGCATGGTGCTTCTTTGGAGCAAAGGGTTATGTATTTGTGCTCTTCCTCCACAGGCCATGGTGGGTCTCCTGAAACATGATGTCATCCCCATGACTTGGGAGAACCTTGAAAGTTTGTCAGAGCGCTGCAGAGACCCGGCTGTGTCTGTGAGAAAGAAAGCCCTGCAGTGTGTGGGAGAGCTGCTCAGTGTGAGTCTGAACCAGACTAAACATTAATCTTTAAAACAATGCAGGGACCATAAATATCAATAGGAGTGTGAAATAAAACTAAAATTGTATGTTTTTATTTTAATGCATTAAGTAAAAAAAAAAAAAAATGCAGGTGATTACTCAATAGCTTGTGACAAGAAAAATCTGTGACATAGTTGTTTTGTAACGTCCCTCCGTCAGGCTAAACCGGAGAGCAGGGTGGTGCAGCAGGCGTGGCTGCAGGGTGTGGTGCCCGCTGTGGTGGACTCGGAGAACTCGGTGCAGGACAAGGCCCTGGAGGCTCTGGACCTGGTGTTGCTCAGTCAGATCAAGCCATACTCTGTTAGCTGCCACCTGGACGCCAGTCAGAGGCTGACCTGGGACCTGCTGAGCCTGCTGTCTCAGGAGTGCCAGAACCTCAGGTTAACCCAGTCCAGTTTTTGTTTCATACAAAATAACACGCAAATTGTTTTAAATATTGAATGTTTGTTCCGGGTCTGCAGTCGCTATTTTTGCAGGGCCTTCACCATCTGGTCCAAGCAGAAGAGGTTCACACCCTTATTTATCACCAGCCTGATCTCTCACACTGAGGCCGATCATGCTGCTGGGGCCTGGCTGCTGCTCTCCAAGGTTGTTGCTTCATCCCCCAAACTGCCTTATGGGAAGATTCTGGACGCCTGGGACACAATGATCAGGTGGGCAAGATGCAAAAAAATTAATCTGCTATATTTATTTGAATAAATATTTTTGGTTGCACTATAATATGACTCAGGGTGTAATTACCTAAAATACTTCCTGATCTTACTTTGTTAGTTTCTGTGTACTAGAGTAAGGGAGTAACATCTTAAGTTTTTACAGTAAAGATCAAACAAATTATGCTCCAAGTAATTTTAGGTAGTGAGTAACTTGAGATGTTTTACAGGAAAGGAGATAAATTATACTTTAACTATTTTTAATTAATGAGTAAAATGTAGCTATTTTAGAGGAAAGTAGATCGATTAAACTGGAAATATTAAGTATTGAGTAATTTTGGAATTTAGATGTAAAGAGAATACAAATTAAATTTTTTAAATAGTATCTTTTAGCAGAAAAACACAATATTTCCATACATGGAACCAAGTGTCTGACATTCAGAGTAAGACGAGCGTCCCGGTGATCAACCGCTGGCTAGAACCCTGGACAAAGACCGGGATTGTTTGTTTGTTTGTTTGTTTTCCCCCGGACATTCCTGAAATGATTTTAACTGATCTGGTTTTATTCTTAGTTCAAAGGATGTAAATGTGACAACATGCTGTCACATCCTGTGTGTGATGGGAGACGTCGCCAGACATTTGAATGAAGAAACCAAGGACAGGGTAGTGGGTAAGTAGTTATGGAAGAGGATAGTGGGAATATTGAGAGGAATAATCTGCATCACAATCTGTCTCGCGCTCTCTGTAGGTGACCTGATGTCTTGGTTGAAGACTTTCACTTTGCCTCTGGAGATGATCAGTTCTGCTGTTGAGACTCTTTATCAGCTTGGCTGCAGTGAAGACATCAAGCAGACTCAGGTTGGACTTCTTTGTGACAGCAGTTACATGGATACTTTTTCAGCAGGTTCAATTATAGAAAAGGTGCACTGATCTTCATCTAAACAGAATGAAAATTGTGGCATAAATATATATATTTTTTTATTTTATTTAAAGAATAATAATTTTTTATAAAAGGTTGGCTTTTCGGGGAAATGTAACCTTGTAAATTCCACCAGGGGTGAGTCAGTGCCAGAAACTCGAGCAGATACGATCCCGTCAGATTTGTCATGTTGTGTTTGATCTGTTTTCAGGCTTTTCTGAACCAGCACTGTGGAGAGTTGGTGTCAGTGTGCGAGTCATATTTAGCCAACATAATCCTGACAGAAAACGGAGCTCGGGACCTTGACGAGGAGCTGATGGTGAGAACAAACTCTTGGCAGACTTTTCCTTGCTTTCCTTACTACGCAGGTGAAAGGTCAGCTTTCAGTTTTAAGGTCACACCTGAGCACTTGGTGCTCTGAAATGAGCTCAACAGTTTATCTCTGTTTGAGTTTGAGCTCAGCCGTCAGTGACTTTATCCAGGAGGGTGTTTGACGGACAGTAAAGGATGCGTCCTCTGATTCTTGCCTTTGATTTCACCCTCAGCCGTGAGAGGAACTCTAACCCCTGAATCATTTGTAAAGCTTTTAAAGTGTCCAAGGACCTGATGAGCTGCTCAGTGATGCTGAAGAAAAACAGACAGATCCAGCCTGTTCTTTAAGGTTTATGGAGTCACCGTGTTTTATAAAGCTTTGTTTAGGAAGAGGGAAAAAATGATGCAATAACAAAACTCACTTGAAGATCGAAGTGTGAGTGAACCATGCAGGGCTGGGGGGGGGTGGTAGAAGTAAAAATGTTTTGTCTTTCAGGTGAAACACCTCCACACTTTGGGTGTGGCGTCACTTCAGTGTCCGGCCAAAGTGAGCAAGAGGACCGTGCTGCTAGTGGAATCCGTCCTCACAACACATTCCGACAAGCTGGCAGGTAGAGATGACATTAGGAAAGTTATGCGTGTTATTAAGAGACACATTGTGAGAAAGGTGGTGGTGTGGTCAGGTGTGTAAAGCACGACTCTGCTGACTCGTTGTTCCTGTTGGTCTTTAACAGAGTGCCAGAAAGAGCTGCCGGGGTCGCTGCCTGTGTCTCAGTTCAAAGCAAACTCTCTGCCCACAAGAGTGAGGGCCCATGGAGTCATCACCTTAGGTAAACTATATGTCCTCTCAGTTTAGCTCTGACTCTTCACTCCAACTCCTCACGTTAAATGTTCGACTGTATTTCAGGTAAATTGTCTCTGCTGCATGAAGAACTAGTCCAAAAGTACCTGCCTGTGTTTGCCAGGGAGCTGGAGCTCGGCACAGAGGTTGCTGTGCGCAACAATGTTGTTGTGATCATGTGTGATCTGTGTGTTCGATACACCAACATAGTGGATCACTATATCCCCAACATCTCCGCCTGTCTGCGAGACGGTGAAGCTCTTATCAGGCAGCAAACTCTCATCATGCTGACCAACCTGCTGCAGGTGGGTTCCCCTCTGTTATTATAATTCATCATTATATCATTTTAATTTACACATTATGTAAAGAGAGGGTGACACAGGCAGGCCCAGACGTTCTGGACAATGACACAGGTTTTGTAATTTTGCCTCACGGTGTGAGTGTAGAGCAGACTTTCAGCTTTAATTTAGGGTGTTTAGCAAAAATATTACATTAACTGCATAGAAACCATTTACAGCCAGTTTCATATACACAGGCCGATTTTGATGTGCTCAAAAGTAACTGGACAATTGAAGCAGCTTCACGGTGAGACTGGTTTCCTGGTGAAGTCAAACTTTCAATAAGAGGTCCAAACAGGGGTCAATGCAAGTGACAGAGGTCATCATGAGGTCATCAGGAGTGGGCAAATCAACAGTCACACTGGCAGCAACATCAAAACCACCACAGACTTTAGTTTTGTCTACTTGCTAAACACTGAATAATTCAAATTCATTTATAACGTTCAACTGATGTTTGTTTGATAGAACATAATCTGTTTGGTCTTGGCATAAATCCCAAAGATTAAGACCACAGATCAGGTTCTGTTTGACTTGCTGTTTGCAGTCAGTCGCTGCTGATTTAGCTCCCCAGAAAACTTTGGGTTTCAGGTTAAATGTGCCAACATTTACTCTGCAAAGTTAAAAACCTAAAATCAGGCTACGTGGTGTCCTCTGCTTTGATACGGAGAGTTCCTGCTCATTAGTTCATAAAGACTGATTTAGAGGTGTGCTGGGGTCAGAGTGCCAGTGGAAACTCTGACCATCTCCTGATTTGGAAATGACAGAGAAGCAAAACAAGATTGTAGAACAGCAGCTTTCCTTTAGCTCCTTCTCTTTCTCGTGGCTTCATTTAGGAGGAATTTGTGAAGTGGAAGGGCTCCCTCTTCTTTCGCTTCATGGCGGCTCTGGTTGACCCGGTCCCTGCCATCGCCAGGTAAATCATACTGTGCACACAGACACACAAAGAAGTTGGTATGTTCAACCACAAAGTGGTTTTGTATAGATCCATTTTGACTGAAGCAGCTTGCTGCTGTCCACCATCACCGTCCATCTTCTAAAGGTGCTTTCACAAAACTACAGTGCAGTGGAGCCACTCGTGACCCAGACTCGTGCAGAATCCCAAAGGAATGTTTCAGCCAGTGTGCAGCAAACGGAAGCCTGAGTGCTTTTCCTAATAAATTCTAAGGAGTCCCATTCTGACGTGCTTCTTGCTTGCTTTGCCAGTCTCACTGAATACTGCCTGCTCCACCTGCTGCTGAAGAAGAACCCAGAAATGTTCAGCCAGCACTTCATTGAGTGCATTTTCCATTTCAACTCCTACAGCGAACACAAGTCCTACAACAAGTTCGCTCAGAGCGAGAGGTATGAAGCTGCCGCATTTCTGATCCACATCATGTTTCCTGTTCTTTGGTTCATTCCTTTTTATTTTAACATTCATGCAGAGAGAAAGTTCAGTTTTCCCTGAAAGGCGAGCAGCACCGCGAGAAACGCTTTCGAATCTACCGCTTCCTGTTGGAACACTTTACAGATGCGCAGCGCTTCAACATCACCAACAAGATCAACCAGACCATTTTAGGTAAACACCCCTGTGGACGAGTAAGAAGAACAAACTTCTTGGCATTTTTTTTTAGCTCATGGTCTTCTGTTAAACTTTAACTCAAAGACAATCTTTTTGTATCTCTCGCTGCATCAGCGTGCTTTGCCGATGAAGAGCTGCCTCTGGATGCGGAAGGTTCTGGCATTTTGTCAGAGACCTTCAGCATCCTGAGCCTTAAGGAGATGAAGCTGCGCGCTGTATCTAGTTCAGCAGGAGTGGCTACAGGGGAGGAAGCAGAGGAGGAGAACATGGCCGCCATGGCCAAAGCTGTTTTACAGGCTGCGCAGAAGAAAGTGGTGTCACAGGTGACCAGCTCTTTAAAATTCAACTACACTGAAAGATGAGCACATAATAACAGCTGGCGAGCACCACCCTTTGGTGGCGTCATATCAATGACTCAGCGTCTTTAATGCACAGGTTCAGAAGAAGACCTTCATAGAGAACACAGTTCCTCTGATCATCAGCCTGAAGAACCTGCTGGAGCAGAAGCGCTCTCCTGTTCTTGGACACCTCATGTCCTACCTGCAGGTGAGAGCAGCATGGACATGTGGGTGTTCTGTGTGCTTTCATTTGATCCCATTCAGTAACGACCTGCATGAAAAAGGAAAAAGATCCACAAATCTGCTGCACTGCATCAACAGAACAGCTTATACTTATATTTTTCTATCTTTAAAAAGAAACATTTTCTGAAAGAATACACTAGTGGCCAGTAGAGGAACATGGACTCACTGTTATTGAGAGACATGATATGCGTGACTGGACCAACCCGTTGTGTGTCTGGACACCAGGTGACCATGCAGGACTACCGTAACGAGGTGAAGGAGTTTTTCTCTGGAGACGAGCAGCTGGCTTCTGAAATTGAGTTTGTTCTGAAGTCGGCAGAGAAGGAGCGAGAAATGCTGGAACAGATGGACGCCTGCAGCCTGGCAGGAGACGCCCAAACGCCGAAGGCACAGGTACGAGCACACCTGACCAACAATCCCGACTGTAGCTTAATAACAGTGATGACTCGTATTACAGGCTCCAGCAGTTACTCACTGCTTTAGAGGAGATCTTTAATAAACAGCTTTGACTTCAATGTTTAGTATGATTGCTGAAAGACCTGCAATCATTTGATTTATGTTTCCTCCACCATGATGCGTATCTTTTTTTGGTTTTTTAGAGTGGGCTCATATTAATGTAAATTTGGCTCACATCCACCAACCGGAGAGTCAACCTAATGAATTACTGGTAGGAAACTGACAAAAAGCCTCAACTTAGAAACTCTGATTCTACCAAGTGTGATGTGTGTGTCTATTGTCAGCACACACACACACACACACGAACCTAAGTAACATCTTAATCCAGAGGCTTTAATATGATGTGGGCCCTCTGCAGCTGTAACAGCTTCAGCTCTTCTGGGAAGTCTTTCCACAGGTTTAGGAGTGTTTCTGGGAATTTCTGACCGTTCTTCCAGAAGCACATCTGTGAGGTTGGACAGAAGGTTTGGCTCACAGTCTCTGATCCATCCCAAAGGTGTTCTATCAGGCTGAGGTCAGGACTCTGTGCAGGCCAAACTGGCTCATCCGTGTCTTTATGGAGCTGCTCTGTGATTTTACGCGACCTCATTCACAATCGCTTCCACTGTGTTATAAAACCACAAACAGCTGTGGAGTGTTTCGGAGTCAGGAAATTTCACGGCTTAACTTGCTGCCTACGTGGTATCCCATCATGGTACCACGCTGGACAGAGATGGAAATATACTAATGAGTGAAGGGAATGTGCTAAGAAGGTGAAAGAAGCGCTTTGAAGAGCTGATAAATGAAAGAATGAGAGCACGAGGAGGACGGATGGAGGACAGTCAGGAAGTGCAAAGGATTAGTAAAGAGAAGCATATGAAGAGGATTAAGACTGGAAAGCCAGTTGGTCCAAATGCCTGTGGAGGTATGGAACCAGCAGTGGGCTTTTTGACCAGATTGTTAGGCACAGTGTTGGAGAGTGAGGTGATGCCTGAGGAATGGAGCAGTGCCAAAGCTGTACCACAGAGGGCGCTTCAGAGGCAGCGTTTGCTTTGAGAGTGTTGATCGAGAAGAGGGAAGGTAAGAAAGAGCTGCATGTGATGAGGTGCCAAGACAGGAAGTCAGGTGTAACAGAGGTGGTGTGTGAGGGTGGTGCAGGAGTTCAAGGTTGGGGGTCGGCTCTGAACTTGTTTGCAATGGTGATGGAGTGATTGACAGATGAAGAAGAGAAGAAGAATAAAGTCAGTTGAAGCGAGACAGTGGAGTGGAGATGATCCCCTTCAGCCAGAAGAAGCTGCTAATAGACACAGAAATGTAGCCATAAGAGACTCTCTTACAATGCAAACATCATTCTCCATTTAGCTTTTATTATTAAAATTCGTCTTGATTGATAAACCGATGGTGGTCAATCTGTAATTAAATGCAGTAGAAAGTTCCCTAATTCTTAAATATCAAGTTAAATGTGACGAGGAACTTGTGGGACTGTGGGTCACGTGTGGGGCTGGATGTCTAATAATCTGGTTTGGTCCCAATCTGTACATGTGCTAATGTGTGCAACACTGTCACAAGATGGTGGTTTCTCCTCAGGGTTCAGTCGGGGGCTCTCCGGTCAGATCCAGGCCCCTGCGGCCGTTTAACTTTGCCACACCGCAGCCACCTCGTCTAAACCTCCAGGCTGCCCGGCTGGCACTCACTGATCGGTAGGTTTCCATCAGTGTGGAGCACTCTGATTGATGACTGTACACTGTTTTGGGGTCCATCACATGACCAGAAATCACCTGCAACTGTTGTTGTTAGACGTTAGCATTGAGCATAGAGAGAGGAATTGAATGATGCTCCACATCTACTAGTTCAGATTTACTGTAGGAAAATGTTCCCCTTTGCAGAATTCTGTTGGTTTCCATGTAATTCAGCAGTGTGTGAAGATTCTCCCAAACGTATTTAGATAAGACGTGTCTTTGTTTGTCAGTGTGCACAGATCCAGGAGGGAGTCTAAATCGATCAATCTAGAAGGAACAGGTATGAGTCACTTCTCTATGTTCACCTCATATATCCTTGAATGGGGGGGGGGGCAATATACTCCAAAATTATATCACGATATTCTTTGATATTTCTGACAGTATAGAAAAATACTGAATGACCTTTTATCGATACTTGGAGGCATTTCTAACAGAGTCAATGAAGGACGTCGTCATCTTTTTCCAATGTGCTGCTGTAACAATAATGTAGCAGCATTCCAGCGCAGTGACGCATAAATCAGCACAAAAGTAGCCTCGGTAGTGTTTTCCCTGACAATATTGTAAAGTAATGAAACTGAAAGTATTTCCTACCTCGATGTTGTAGCTTGGCTTGAATGTTTTGACCAGCTGCTTAAAGCTCTGCTTTCCTGACATGTAACCATATCAATAATTTCCATCTTTCTTTTTGCACTTTCTGTCACATGGAGCGCAGCTGGCGCGTGATAGGTGGAGTCATTTGCATACTTACCTACATAGGTGCATTTGTTGTTTCCATTTTCTTGCATATTTTCTTGTTGAAATTGCTCCTTTTAAGGTACTAAACTGTCGCTGCTGGCTGCCCGCACACGTGCCCAGGCTTGTTGCATGCACAGGGAACATAGATTTTTGGCGCCGCTATAGCAACGGTGTTGTGACATGACATTTTCATATCACATAAAAACGTATACCTGTATTATCATGGACTATACAATATGGCACAGCCCGGGGGGGGAATCTGGTTCAAAAAAGGACACGTGTCCACAGAATGTTCCATTAATGTTGCCACTGCGCTGGTTTTATCGCGGGCGTGTGGTCATAAATGCTGCCGAGTGCATGAAGACTCGTGCTTGCTCTTCCACAACAACAGAGGGACTGCGCTGTCCCGGAATACGATAAATTTTGGTCTGCATTGCAGCACGTGTGCGATGCTTGAGAACCCCGCTCTGTTCCTCTGTGAATGGACACAGCTGCAGGAACCTGGTCAGGACGTTCTGTCCCAGTTTTTGGTTTAAATGTTGTTCCACTGGCTTCAGATCTGCTCCTAAATATTTGACACAGCTGGAATTGCAGACTCACTGTGTTTCTGTGTGACTGTTCTCAGTGATGCTGAAAGGAGCTGCGAACGACAGAGCCATCAGCACACCGAAAGGTAGGAGCCCGATGGAGCCCCATCACACCTGATCTTCACTCCATGTAACCAGCCACACAACAGAGTTTGCAATCAATCCGTCCTGTGGAACTGAAGGACGTTATTAGCCGTTTTATTCTACTACATGCTCATAATCTCAGTTATGTTTTTAATGTCTGAGCAGACTGAAATTACGGATCACATCATGATGTAACCCCCTCTTTGTGCTCCAGGTTTCAACATCAACTTGACTTTTGATGAATGTGTCAGTGAAATCCTCAGTGACCAAGGAACAGGTACGTCTCTGACCTCACTTCCTTTACAGTGTAAAACAGCACGAGCTTCCTGCTTATCCATGTTCTGTCTGCCTGCTTAAATAGAGGTTTAAATCCACTTCCTGTGTACCGACAGGTGAGGAGAGCAGCGTTCTCCATGTGCGATCCAGTGAACAGCAGTAAGTGCACTTCTGTCACAGTTCTGGTTCTTGTTTGAGTTTGAGCCTGAGATCTACACTGCTGGATGGGTCACGTTGTTGTTTTGGCTGTTTTTCCTGGTATTGGTTCCGGTCCGGTTTACAGCCGAGCTCTGTTGTTTTTCAGGTCTCCTGGACCCAGGCAGTGGAATGTGGAGTCTCCTCTGCGTCTGAGGAGGAGAGTTTAGTGGACATGCTGTTGAGTCTGTGTGTTTTTCCCCGTGTACATTTATCATTCTTCTTTTTTTTCTTTTGATTCTTTGGTCACATTTTGTTGCCTTCTGTGGACGAAATACACTGTGTGCAAATAGACTGGACTGGCCTTTAGTTCTTTCCTGGTCTTACTGACCCCTCAATGCATTGTAGACATTTAACGACACATTCATACGTGGCTTTATTCTGCACGTATCTGCCTCACGTCCACAGCCAATCTGGACTCACCAGTTAACCTGACATGCATGTGTCGGGCCTGTGGAAGGAAACCCATGCAGAAATGGAGAGAGGGGTCCCAGCTGAGGCTTAAAGCAGTAATCCTGCTATGATGCAACAGTGCTCACCACCCTACTACACCAGCTGGGCCCAGACCACCACCAGACTCATCAGCTTCATACAAGCTGAAGAGGTTCTGTGTTCTCTGGCTTCACTGATGAAAGCGTCAGTAAAGGATCAGAATGAGTTCCAGCCTGTACCGGGCAGTCAGGGGTAAACACTTCATTTAGTTTATTAGGAATAACTAAAGCATTTCTCTGTTATCTGTTCATGTGACTGCGCTCAAGAAGGAGACGGGCGGTTGTAGCATATTTGTAGCAGTATTCACGTGTCATTTGTTGCCCACTAAATTATGATTTGATCATATTTGTAGGTTGTTCCAGTAACAGAAGAATGGAGTACGTTAGTAACCATAATGGTAGGCGACCCACGTTTGTTCAGTGCATTGTAGCATCACATGGTTGTGAAAGAAAGGTCCTCAGAACACACACAGTCTTCAGCATTCAGTGTGTAAAAGATGGATCTGCATTCTATAATTTCCCCATTCCAGGGAAATTGGTGAAAGCCAAAAACATTTCAAACTGTTACATT
>VUQJ01030701.1:12062-24563 GCA_015108635.1 Andinoacara biseriatus
GAGGAAAAACAACAGGTTTTTACTAACTTGGGTATGCTGATTCCAAATATGCAAACAGAATTTAACATACAAATGGTAAAGAAAGACATAGATACCAAAATCAATCATATGAGGAATCTCAAACTGATACAGTCCACAATTAGTCGACCTAAACAGTTCAAAAGTGTGACTAACACTTGCTCTTGCGCTTCACGGAAGTTTCACACTGTAGAAACCAGCAGCTGTCACCCATCATGTTTGCGTTTGCGTCCCTGGTACCTGGTCTCCATTTCAGAGATATCTTGATGGAACCTTTTATTGCTCACATCACCCAAACTGTGTGGAAAGAAGTGAAGATGAGAGTGAAGGAAGTGAATCTTAAGTGACATTTTTGAACCCATGCATTTGAATGATATGAGCATGTCGTCAACTAGTTGTCCATAGTTTGTGGCTTTAAGGTTGCCCAAGAAATTCTCCACCACCTGAACAAATGATTCCCATGCTAATAGCTCTAATAAGCTCACGGATTTAGGGTCCATCAAAGATCCCAGCTTTAAGCTTGGCATCACTTTGGACCGCTCCAAATTTTTGCATTAGGTATTTAAACCCATCTGAGTTATGATCCATTGCATTAACAAAGTTCTTGACAAGGCCATATTTTATGTGCAAGGGAGGTGAACAGATTGTTGCTTTCTCAGGAACATTTGCAGTGTGTTGCATTTGGTGCATTTGCCAAATATTTTTTTCATATTTTCAAAAAACTATATTTGAGGCTATATTAGCAGTCGGTGCCCCAGAAACACTATTCCATCACTTGATGTAGCACTAAAACTTTGTTTTTATCTGTTGACACATCAAAGTCACTATAAGAAATTGAAAAATTCTGGCATTGTTGATCCTCAATATTGGAAGTTAAACTTTAGTTGATTGAATTTTAATGACCATATTTGGATTTAGCGCCCCAAAATCACCCAAATTATTGCTAATTTATGTTGAATTTCAAAATTAGAAAATCTTAGCACACTGCATTTGCGTGAGAAGTGTCAGTACAGCAATACATTAGCTAAATGTTGACTCAAGAACCTGGCGTGCTAGAGAAATTCTGATTCTAGATTTGGAATCAGCATACATGAAATGCCTTATATCAGGTATTTTTCTCCAGGTAGCAAAATTATTGTTGACCAGTGTAATGTTTTCATGTAATGTAATATGAGAATATATTATTTTTTTCTGTCTGATTTCACAGGTGATACCAGCCAATGCAGCAGGGGACAGAGAGCAAGCGGTGGAGTCGGAAGAGCAAGGGCAACATGGGGTTGGGCAGCAGGTGTTTGTAGCTCTGGCAGGCAGTAGAGAAGGAAGATCATCAGCAGAGGTGGTGGAGGTGAACATGTATGACCTTCTGAACAGCTCTGTGGCCTTCATCTGCGAGGACAAACTGGCAGGTTCTGATTCTTAGCTGTGAGATGAATTTAGGACACTGCGCAGTGCTGTGGTTATCATCGTTAAGATAAACAGGGACTTTGTGCTTCAGGTCTAAGTCTCGTCCACCACAGACTTTTTTTGTTAGTTTTACACATTTAAATGTGGTAGATGTGTTGCTTTTTGTGCACAAAAGCCCAGGGTGGCTTTTAAGCATACAAGATGCAAGAGATGCAATTAAGTAAAACTCCAAACATAAAATTGAAAAAATATTGCCATCATATGTCTGTGTGTCATTTTCTTATACTTCCAGTCAACAACAACCCAACTCAAAGTGATGGTTTACTTTCAGAGTGTGGCCATGATTTCTGTCTAAACTTTTTTAATCCTTAACAATCTCCATGCACTTACAAACACTGTTATATAAATGTTTAAAAGTGTAGATGGTTTGTTTTTTGAAACCAACATGCCATGAAAAGACCAAAAAACAATGCTACACTGCCTGCCAAAAAAAAGTCGCCGCCTGGATTTAACTAAGCAAATAGATACGAGCCTCCTATTGGATAATTACTGCATGGACGATTATCTTTCAGCTGGCAACAAGCTATTTAACCCCCAACTGGTGCATTGAGTTGCTTCTCATAAAGACGCATCGCGTGGTCGTGGAAGAGATGTCAGTCTGTTTGAGAAGGGTCATTTCATTGGTATGCATCAAGCAGAGAAAACATCCATCGTCTTTGAGGAAGAAATGTGGCCGGAAAAAAATCCTGAATGATCGTGATCGGTCATCACTTAAACGTTTGGTGAAATCAAATCGAAGAAAAACAACAGTAGCACTCAGGGCTGTGTTTAAAAGTGAAAGTAAGAGCATTTCCACACACTCAGTGTGAAGGGAACTCAAGGGATTGGGACTGAACAGCTGTGTGGCCTTAAGAAAACCACTAATCAGTGAGGCTAACTGGAAAAAAGGCTTCAATTTGCTAGGGAGCATAAAGATTGGACTCTGGAGTACTGGAAGAAGGTCATGTGGTCTGATGAGTCCAGATTTACCCTGTTCCAGAGTGATGGGCGTATCAGGGTAAGAGAGGCAGGTGAAGTGATGCACCTATCATGCCTAGTGTCTAATGTTCAAGCCTGTGAGGGCAGTACTATGATCTGGGGCTGCTACAGTTGGTCAGGTCCAGGTTCAGCAATATTATGTGCTCAAAGAATGAGGTCAGCTGACTACCTGAATATACTGAATGACCAGGTTATTCCATCAATGGATTTCTTCTTCCCTGATGGCACGGGCATATTCCAAGATAACAATGCCAGGATTCATCGGGCTCAAATTGTGAAAGAGTGGTTCTGGGAGCATGAGACATCATTTTCACACATGGATCTGCCACCACAGAGTCCAGACCTCAATCCCATTGAAAATCTTTGGGATCTGCTGGAGAAGGCTTTGTGCAGTGGTCAGAATTTGCCATCATCACTGCAAGATCTTGGTGAAAAATTAACGCATGGCAGGCAGTGTATTTACTAATATTTCCCTACTAATCTTTAGAAAAGGGTCTGAAATGTAGTTTCAATCAAGACTTCCAAATAATATTCCAAAATATCTAGATGCTATAGGAACCTATGCATTTGTTAGGGACTATTTTCAGCTGCCGATTAATACACATTTACTGCTCTAGTGAGTGTTTATGGCAGCAGGATGATATGTGTGAGCTTGAGTCAATAACAAACCTTTTATTTTAATAGGTTTTGGTCATTGTTGACTTTGGATCTTTTCATGGTATTTGTGAAATATAAAATCTGAAATACTGGAATTTTTTACCCATTGAAAGCTTTCTGGGATATTTCCTGTTGTAGCTGTAAGAATAAAATGACTGTTCTGCTCTGGAGCAGTCACAGCTGAAGAAAGTTGTCTGAAATTCTGCCATTTTGCCATAGTTCATATTTGTTTATCCTAAGTTGGAACATAAAATGACATGGTTGACCATTAATGAAACTGAAAACAAAGATGTCCTCAGAAATATTAAAAAAAATCCAAACATAAGTGTATTTACTTATTTATTATATATTTACTTATTATTAACAATCTTCAACTTTTCTGGATGTATGTCAAACTTGTGCCATGAACTCACTTGGCAGTTAGACCCTGGCTGCCATGCTCTGCTGCCCTGTATCCAAAAACAGGTGGGTAGTATGATGGTTGAAAGTGCTTGGTGATGGGTAGAAATCAGAACAATTGTTGTTGAACCTGTGATACTTCATAATAAAACAAGTATCCTCTGTCAAGAAATATGGCTTCAGAAAAAAGACTCCTTTGCTGCTGGTTTGTTAAGAAAAAGATTTGAGATTTGTGGGTGGCTGTAGCTCAGGAGGTAGAGCAGGTCACCCACTGATCAGAAGGTCCGTGGTTTGATTCCTGGCTACTCCAGGCTGCATGCCAATGTATCCTTGGGCAAGATACTTAACTCCAAGTTGCTCTCTGACGCAAGCGTTGGAGTATGAATGTGTGTGAATGTTAGCTAATTAAAGCACTTAGCTTAATTACACATGGAAGTGCTTGTATGAATGGGTGTGAATGAGGTAAATGCAAACGTGTTGTATAAGCACTTTGAGTGCTCAGTCAGAGTAGAAAAGCGTTATATAAGAACTAGTCCATTTACCATAATAAAAGCATGTATGCGCTGTCAAAAAAGACGTCAGAAAAAAACTACTTTCCTGCTGGTTTGACTGAGATTTGAGATATTTTAACTGAGCTTGTATTAGTAGCTCTGAATCTATTCTTGCGGGTAATGGCATAAAAGAAAGTTGGTGCATTTGGTGCTGCATTATGAAGTTGAGTGCAAATTCATAAAGTGACAGATGGTTAAGTGACTTCTGGTTTAGTAGCATAAGTTGATTCCTACTGTGGTACACTTGCTCTCACATGGTTCATCGATTGTAATCCACAGTACACCTGAAATACTAGACCAGGGATGGGCAAACTACGGCCTGGCCGCCACATCTGGCCCATTGGTCTTTTTAATCTGGCCCGCAGAAGACTGGTACAGAATTGCCCAAATCAAATCATGATTTTGACTGATGTTGAGGATTTTGAGAATTGGTGCAACAAACACAGGACTTGGATGCACTGGCAAAAACAACACTGTTCTCACTAAAAGTAAATTTAAGTATTAACACTGTGATGCCTTTTTTATGTTTATGTTTGATATGTATGCATCTGGTGCCCGTCTGTCAAATTTCAAAATGTCAATGTGGCCCCAGAGCCAAAACATTTGCCCACCCCTGTACTAGACAATAAGCTACTCTTACTTATTCTGTTACACTAATGCAACTTCTGATCTTGAAGTAATTTTATATACTGTTCAATACATTAAAGACTGTCTAACCAAATAGTTAAAGGGGATTAACTAACTTCAACTTCACACATGAATTCATAAGAATTCTTAACCAGACATACATTTTGTTTATATAGAATCCCGTTTGAGCTTGCAATTAACCATGTGGTCCTTTACCATTAAACCAGTAACACACCATCCAAGGGCAGGGGCATTACAGTTTATAGACTGTATGCAATAAATGAATGTAGTTTCTGAGTCTGAAAAGTGAACCAAATGCAACCTGCATTATTTCTAATGGTCAGCAAGGGATATAATTCTATAGAAGTCTGTGGGAAAATCGCTTTTACTCCTTCCTTGAACTATGACCTCATTAACACCTTCTTGATGAGTTTATGGTCTCAGTCACTACTTTCAAGTTTATTTTGTAAATGATTTCTGTTAGACATTGTCCGTTAGAGGATAATATCAAAAAAATGTGAAACAAGCAGTTGTAGGCCATTTTGGTATTTTGGTTTGTGCCATTGTTGGTGCTTCAGCCTAACCCCTGACAGAAAGAAGATGACAGCATATGAAGAATGTTCTGTAGCGATGTGAAACCAATTGCAGTTACATGCAGTTGTTTTTTGGAGCAATACAAAGAAGTGATGGCTTCTGCATAGATTTTCCACAATTCCTCTCTCTGTGTAGCCATATACTTAGACAAACAACCAATAATGGACCATAAATTCCCCACTCGCTTCTCATGTCTGGGTTTTCAAAAAGAAAATAGTGAAAATAAAAATCCCAGTACAAGGCTTCAAGCTATACCTTTACCAGCCAGTGGGTGATGTCATTCTGGCTACACCCCAGTCTGTTGTAGGAATTGGCACACCTCACTGAATGAGCACTAGCATATCAGATACTGTGATGAATCAGCCTTTGTCTGCTGTCTGATCTGTTGTGCTGAACAGCTTTGTGAATGTGTGGGAGGGTGATAATTCTCTTTTGGCTTGTTAACACTGTTTAATTCTGTGTTTAAAAGAAATTATTTCCCACTTGGTTTCATCCACAGCAGCTGTTCTCACACATTCAGCAGTAGATGCTTTATCAGTCTGCTTTATCAGGCATATAGTGTCTTTGAGAGTTTTGCCTTTCTGCATACATAGTTAAAAACAAAACTCCAGAGTGGCAAAGCAGTTCAGGTGTGTCCACCAACTATAAATGTGGGACTGCCAACAGTAACCGGCAGCCATACTTAAAAGCTAATACCCTAAAGATGTAATCAGTGCCAAAGATGTAGTGTTTCATACTGCAGTTCTTAGACAGGCCACTTTGTGCCACTCAGTTGGTTGGCTCAGGAGATAGAGGAGGTCACCTACCAATCGGAAGGTTGGCGGTTCAGTCCCTGGCTGCTCCAAACTGTGTGCCAAAGTATCCTTGGGCAAGACCCAAGTTGCTCTCCAATGCAACTGTTGGAGTATGAATGTATGTTACAGAAAGCACTTAACACAGTGGTTCTGCCTGAAAACCCTGGTGGTGAGGACCCAAACCTTTTTTTTTACACCTTAGCTTGTGTGCAAGAGCACATGAATAACCACCTCCAAAGGGGAAAACTCCCATTATGGTTTAAATACCTGGGATTCTCCAGCTTTTGGTGGAGAAGTCTGAAGAAGCTTAGGGAAACCAGCTTCAAACAAATTTAAAGAAGTTCACTCACCTTTTTTTGAACTGTTGAGAAAACCATGGATGGCTGAGAACCTACACACACACGTTTCCACTGCTGGTATTCTTTGTCAAAACCATCTTTAGTTGATTGGTAACATTACAGATCCATGTATTCTTTGACGCTTTCATTGATTATAAATTTTAAAAAGAAGTGAGTGGGTGAATGAGGCATGTTGTGTTAAGCGCTTTGCGCTCAACATAGAGTAGAAAGGTGCTATATAAGGACCAGTCCAGGTATCAACATGAACATTTGGAAAAACTGCATATACAGTCAAATGAAACATCCCAAATAAGACATTCTGCTCAAAACATGTACATTAGAATCACTTCTTTCAATTGTCCAGGAACTTAATGGAATAAAAATGACAGCTCACCACACTAGATACAGCTGCTAGCTTGCTTGATAACAGTGCAGCTAAATTCCAGGTTTCTAAACTGTCCTTGCAAAGGTGCAAATTAAAGAAGAAGCTTTAGTTATTCCCTCTGCAGTGGAGGACTCTTCCATCTACTACTCCGACCCACTGTTCAGTGCTTCTTAGCTGGTCAGCTTCTTGCGGGGCAGATACGCATTAGTGATCTGGCTCATCACCACCAAGGCAGGGAAGAGGGGCAGCAGGAGGAAGGCCCACC
This sequence comes from Andinoacara biseriatus, assembly GCA_015108635.1. Taxonomy (NCBI): domain Eukaryota; kingdom Metazoa; phylum Chordata; class Actinopteri; order Cichliformes; family Cichlidae; genus Andinoacara; species Andinoacara biseriatus. The sequence goes on from VUQJ01030701.1 coordinate 19,133, forward strand.
ACGCCACACCCTTCACTTTGGCCTGGAACCAGTCAGTGAACATGGCAGACATCACAGTCACTGTGGCCAGCAGGTAAACCACCAGGCCACAAGTGGCATGGTACAGCTTCAGTCTGGGTGGGGGGCAGGAAAGACACGGCAGCTTAGGGAAAATCACACAGATGCCGCAAACCGCTTGGAGCGCGGTGGCAGTTAGGGTGCATGCACCCAACAGGCTGTGCCAGGAGGCCAGGTGTTGGAGCTCTGACATGTTCTTGCTGCCCACGATGACGCAAAGCCCAGTGACTGCAGCTATCAGGACCAGAGCCTGACAGAACCAGTGGAGCCGGACTTTATTCTTCCGAGACTTGAAGCAGAAAAGAGATCCTTCTGCTGAGAACAGGAGGATACCTTCAGTCATGCACAGGCAGTACTGCAGTGAGAAAAAACAGATGTTAATAAATGGGACTTTCATTGTGTTTTAGTAAACCAGGAGTATGTGTTATGTTTTTACAGTTTTAGTAATGAAGACACAGCAAGTAATTAATGAGATGTGAGTTCATGGTGACTAGTTTGATGAGGAGCTGGCAATTGAGCCTGATAATCTAATCTTATTTGGGGGTTTTTTGTCCAAAACAGATCAAGCTTTTTCCAACTTAAGCATAGTATAGTCAAGCAATGCCAGTACACAACAGCAGATTACTTTCTACACAAGCTTTTGGCAAATCTCATATTCCAGATACAACTGCTGTAGTTGGACCTATCCTTTCCAGTTCTGAAAGTCCACATGGATGCTTAAGTTCCATATTTCCTGGAACTGACTGGTTGTGCCATCTTGGCAGAAAATTCATAAAAATTTGTAATGCATTTGCACTGTGTACATGGGTGACATCTAATCTAAAGGGCAAAATATCAATAAGTAACTGCTTCTGCAGTAAACAAAAAGACTGCTACAAGAAGGTCGCTGGGCTAGATGAATGGGTAGAAATAATACATAAAATATACCAAAATCATCTGTTAAACATGGCAGCAGCACTGTTATGGCCTGTGCATGTATGGCTGCCAGTGGAACTGCATCACTAGTGTTCATTGATCATCCGATTGCTGACAAGGATGTATTCTTAAATTTATAGGGCTATACTCTCTGCTCGGATTCAGCCGCATGCTACAAAATTGATTGGACAGGCCAAATGTATAATGACCTGAAGCATACTGTGAAAGCAACCCAAGAGCTCGTCAAAGCAAAGAAAAGAAATGGGATACTCTTCAATTGCCAGTCGTCTGACTACAACCCACTACAGAAGACAAAACTGAAGGCAGAAATGCCCACAAACAAGCAACAACTGAAGATGGCTGCTGTAAATGCCTAGCAGAGCATCTCAAGTGAGGAAATGTATTTGGTGATGTCCATGGGTTATAGATTTCAGGCAGTCATTAACTGCCTGAAATCAAATTGACAACTTGACCTCTCTGACCTTAAGCTTGAGGTCAAGGTTGCCAAGGTTCAAACACATCTGAGAGTTTTAGTCTTTGCCAACTTATTCTAGGACAGTGTGTAACACAATAGCTGATGCAGTGATAGAGAAAGTCTCAGTGTTAACATGGGCTTCACCCAACCCCTACAATCTATTATTTACAGTGGAAAGGAGAGAGACTAGAGAGTCTGAACGTAAAAGGAGTACTGGGTGCTGTACAGGAGAGGTGACAGAAACACTAGTGGAACCGTACACCATGTATTAAAAGACATTCTTTCAGTAATAGACCATTAATAAAATAACAACCCTGAAAAACCATTTTAAAATGACAATCAGCTCTCCTGGGAACGTGACAAACAGTGGGCTCTTGTTAAAAAAAAATTTAGATTCATCCTGTATTTGCGCTAGACACTGGCTACTGCAAGTTAAAGTACTGCGTAAACGTCCACTAATGGCAGGCTTGCCAGAATATTTCCCGGTCTTTTTTTTTATATATATATATATATATATATATATATATATATATATATATATATCTCACCTCCCAAGATTCCCTTGATACTTGTAGTCCATACATTTCAACTGAGCAGTTCCAAACCTGTCTGTGTTAATCTCTTGTAAGCTTCTGTACGAATCTCTCTAAAAAGTCACTCCACTTCACTGAAGGCAACCAAAAATACCCTCCCATCCCACAACCACGATCCATGTTCACGAGACATGATAAAGAGGTTTGAATACACGATTGTAATGCTGTAGGTAAATATCCATAACAGAATACACTGATGTGTGATGAAAAATAAGTGGATAACCCAAAAGTGTTTGATAGTATCAAAGACACTGACAGAAGCTTGGGACTAAAAGACATCCAAGCACTGGCTGTAGCTCAGGAGGTAGAGCAGGTCACCTAGTGATCGGAAGGTCGGCGGTTCAAGTCCTGGCTGCTCTGGGCTGCATGTCAAAGTATCCTTGGGCAAGATACTGAACCCCAAGTTGCTCTCCGACGCAAGCGTTGGAAGTGTGAATGTGTCTGAATGTTAGATAATAAAAGCGCTTATCTTAGTTAAGTGTGTGAATGGGTGAATGCAGACGTGTTGTATAAGCGCTTTGAGTGCTCAGTCAGAGTAGAAAAGCGCTATATAAGAACTAGTCCATTTACCACTGTCAGCTGAGCGTGAGAATATATTCATCTCAACACATGATCATATAACACTACTGATGAGAACTGAGGACCTATGACTGTGTTTGTGTGTAAAGAGAGAGAGGTGGACTGTAAACTTACAGCAACAGACATACACATTGGATGCCAAGACAACAGGTCTGAAACAGAGAAACATCATTGAGTCCAGTTTATTAATGACAGCACCATTAGCATTAATGTGGTATCATTAGCAGATAATAGCAGCAGATTATATGATTGCACAATAATTTGGACTGAGTGTAAAATGCACTAAAAATCAAGAATGACATTTAGAAATGGAATGATTATTGTATAAACAAAATCCATAGGCAAACTGACCTGTTCATGAAAACAGTCATAATTTTCTTAATATATTAATTTAAAAAAAGGAAAAACCTGATTTAAAAATCTGTTTAATCAATCATCATTTTAAGCAAAAAAGACACTTAATGGTTTCTAATTTTCAAATGGGGGCCTGCTGCCTTTTAAGCTTTTTTTATTGCGCAAATAACTAATATACTCATCAGAACTATAAATGACAATTTAAACATAGTATCCATCAGTAAAGAAATATTAGAATACAAAATTAATTAACTATGAATTACAAATGGCTTGCAAAAAATTGCAAAAAACTTTAAAAGCTCTCAATTAATTAAGCTCTTATTTAATGAAAATAAGCTATGTGCAAATTACACATACTGTAGCTTATTTTGCCGGTGATTATAAATGTAAAAAAATGTAACTGCTTTGTTCACATTAGTGATAAGAATAAATATAAATTACAATTAAAAAAAATAAACCAAAATCAGGTTTAAATTAAATCTATAGCAGGTTTATTGAAAGTGAATGAGATGATATAAATAGTACTTTCTCAGATGGAAGTTGTGTGTCTATTCAAACAGTCATGAATAACACTCACTGGTTCCGGGTCTAGCCAGCAGGGAGACGACGAGGGTCAGGCCCAGGCTGGTGACATGAGTCGCCATCACCGCCACTCTCCGCAGCCACACGTACAGCCAGAAGTCCCGCATCCCCAGCCCCTCGCCCACCGGGCTGTACTCCACGTCTGATGGCATGCTGCCGAACAGCCTTCTCTATCTACCTGCCACAGCCTCCGGTGGGAATAGAGGGTTTTTTGAAAGGCAAAGGCGGGGCGCCTGTATTGTCCCGAGGATGCACGAGCTCCATACTCACGTACTGTAGTTAACAAAGGGAAGACCCGGGCAGCATTAGAAGTCAATCAAGCTAGCGATCCACACATAACTACTGAAATTACTGCCTCTCCAGCTTTATCTAAAGCGTTTCAATGTTTCTTTCTCTGACTCATTATGTTCTTATAAGCCTCTTCTAAATAAATGCAACTTAGCCAATAAACTGACTAGTGGCATCCCTTTTATGAAATTTATTTCGGAAACGCTGTTTGTTTCCGGTGTTCCGTCGAGCCGCGTTTCCCCGTCAGATACGGTTTCTCCAGCTTCTCTTCGCCGCTCCGCTCCGCCCACGCGGCAAAAAACGCCCAAGCACGGTATCTGACGGGGAAACGCGGCTCGACGGAACACCTGCTATCGCAGATTTGATGACGCAAATAAAAAGGGCGCTGTAATCCCTCCAAAGGCAAAATCGGTGAGATTGTCCGCTGGCCGCAGTAAATACAGAATTACCAGAATTTGCTGTGCGGTCTCTACTACCCTCCGTACACTGAGACACAAGGCTGTTTTCTCAATGGCAGCTGCCTAGCAGCTTGTTATTTTAACAAAGCCCAAGTAGTTGTCACGTCCCAACCAGCCGACAGATGGTGGCTTAATAAACACACACCTAGAACTTCCAGCTTTCTCTGCTCATGATTCGTGTTTTGGTTCCGCTTCCAGGTTCTAATCTCTCTCGACCATGAAGAGTATGCGAGGACTGAGACGCTTGAGCTGATCCGACTTGTATTTCCTGATTCTTGTTTCAATCGTCACTTACTGCCCCTACATGAAATATTTGTGTAAAAAATCAACTGTCAAGCACTTTGTACTTGTTGACCCAAAGAGCGCCAAAATGCTTAAAAACCTTATATAGGCACAAAACAAAACCTGTAATTAAGCAATTAGAATTTTAGAGCCAATGCATACATACATACATACATACATACAGTAAGTAAGTATGTAAATGCATACATATGGTTGCCACCCGTCCCGTAAAATACGGAATCGTCCTTTATTTGGCAATTAAATGTTGCGTGCCGTGTTGAACCGATACGGGACGCAATTTGTTCCGTATTTTCAAAACTGTCCAATACTCATCTCTGTCACATACACATCACCACTAAATGTAACAATTAAGCACAGAATAAAATACAGGAAATACTAAGGCCAGCTAAACTGTCGTGGATCCTCTTAGGGCCCCCCCGGGCTGCTATGGACCGGTGTTGCCTGCTGGCGCTACTGTCACCGTTTGCTAGCGACAGACGCCACACAGCCGGGCCTTTTAAAAATGTCTGTCACTACACCCGACACTCCAGCACGCACATCCACGGCTGAACAGCGTCAGTGGGGATAAGTTTAAGGCAAACTGTAACATTTGTCGGCGAGTATCTTTAGTGGTGCACGGCTGTCTGTCTAAAGCAGCATGGATGAGGAGAGCAGCAGAACAGAAACAGAGCTCAGAAAAGCATCAGTCACAGTTCTTCATCTGCGGACACTGATATATAGAACATTGTCATTATTGATTCAGTTTCCTATTGTGCTTTAGCAGACTATTGTGGTCTGATTGTTTAGGATGTTGGGTCTGAATGATCATTAATTGAATATACAGCAGT
>VUQJ01030705.1:7072-17426 GCA_015108635.1 Andinoacara biseriatus
CAACAACAAAAAACAATATTCCATTAATTTTTTTCTCCCCATTTCTTGGGAGGTGGTATTGTTGGTGACGTGAGTGGCAGAGCCCAGCCCCCAGTTTAATCTGAGAGAAAAAGTCCAGATGCAGAGAAAGAGGCAACAGACTGGATCTGCGCGGCCGGAGCGCAGAAGCGTCAGGGGCGCACCGGGAGAGGGACTCAAAGACGCGCGGCGACAAAGCTGGTTAACGCTGTACAATCAAATTTAGATAGCTTTAAAATATACGCCAGTGTAATATACAACTCTAGGAAGGGGATTTACCGAAATCTTTAGACAAAGATATAGGAGACCGAAAATTCTATCTGCAGGAACGCTGATGGAAACGCACCACACCATAACCCCCCTTCCCAGAGCCTGGCACAGGTCACTTTGGTAACGTTTCACCTTAATCTGAAGAGCAAAGAATAAATCATGAACTTGTCAGAGTCTGTTTGGCTCTTGGAGGAGCCCTGGAACCTCAGCAGTGTGGAGGAGGAGGAGGACGAGAAACTTTTATTCGGGATCGGCACGGATAATTTCATCACGCTGCTGGTTTTCGGACTCATCTTTACGCTCGGCGTGCTGGGCAACTCCATGGTGATCACCGTGCTGGCCCGGAGCAAACCAGGAAAACCGCGAAGCACCACCAACATATTCATCCTGAACCTGAGCATAGCGGACCTCTCTTACCTGCTCTTCTGCATCCCCTTCCAGTCCACTATCTACATGATGCCCACCTGGGTGCTCGGTGCATTTATTTGCAAATTCATCCACTATTTCTTCACCGTTTCTATGCTGGTGAGCATCTTCACTCTGTCCGCTATGTCAGTGGACAGATACGTTGCCATCGTTCACTCCAGAAAGTCGTCCTCTATTCGGGTGGCGAAGCACGCTCTGATTGGGGTGGTGGTGATTTGGATACTCTCTCTGGCCATGGCTGCGCCTATCATGTATTATCAGAATATTTTTCAGAGAGGGGAAAATCACACCTTTTGCTGGGAAGTGTGGCCAGATCAAAGCCACAAGAAGATCTACGTGGTTTGCACGTTTATCTTTGGTTATGTGCTGCCTCTGCTGCTGATTTCTTTCTGTTACGCAAAGGTAAGCAAAGCTATTCACATGGGTCAATAAATAAATAAATAGAGGAATGAATGCTAAACAAATGTACATTTTACTTCTGTATTCCTTGTTCACAGGTGTTAAATCACTTGCACAAAAAACTACGAAATATGTCCAAAAAGTCAGAAGCATCAAAGAAAAAGGTATGTATTATGGCAGTGTGTTGGATGGACTGAATAATAATAATAATAATAAAAACGTAACCAAGGCCACCCACTCTGGCCTTCCATATCAGGAGCAGCTTATTTCACTGTCTGCTAAACTTCAGATGGATGGCTTTGGCCTTTAGGGAGATGCATATGAGAGCTGCTGACCACAGTCCAGCATTCATGATTTGGTGGGAGAAAAGACTGCCATACAGTGAATCATTAACTTTTCCTTGTAGCCAGAATAATAAATATAAATGTAATAATACCTACTATTTACCAGTACACTTGAGCAAGGTAGCTAAAAGGCAATGTGCAATCAAACTGCCATCTAGACTTTATTATGCCCTGTGGAGGTTGTTCAGCTTTCCTGGGAGTAGCTATCTGTAGTCACCTACCTGATTACAGTCCCGTCTGTCTGTTACGTGTCACAGCATCTGATAACTGCTTGCAGTGTTATACTGTAAAACCAGGAGTATGGACTCCTGATCAGTTGGGAGGGGATGGATTGATGGGTTTTCATGTGTACCTCTCCACAAATGTGCTTTTATGACACGAAACTTAAACAACTCTGGAAGCTGAATTGGGAATTTCTGATGTTCTGATGATTTACTGTGTTTGCCATGCCGGGAATTCAATGAGAGATCGTCACACCAATAACTTTGTGATAAACAGTCTGCAAACAAATGATTAAACCCAGACTGTGAAATGAATGTCAGAAGAGAGCGTTTTTACACACTTTAACGCTGCATAAGGAATCAGCAAAATACAAGCTGGTGTCACACTGCCAGAAACAAGAATTTTACACTGAAAACTGCAACATGTATACTTTTTATGACTACACATGTATTTATGTGTGTTTTCTTGTCAGTGTGTCTCTGGTCTGTCCGGTGTGTCTTAGGATAAGTGTTCAATGATAACCGCCAATCCCTGTAGAATCACTGAATGCATGCACTTTATTACTTTAGTTTGTATTATTTAATCTTTCTTTATGCAGGCAGGTTTGAAGGGCTTTAGGATAGGCATGCTTTTATACCAGAAAAGCAAATATAGTAAGAGGTGGCAGCACTATGACAGCAACCCAGCAACTGAGTTCTTCACTTTCTCCCGTGGTGCAAAATTAAGGTAAAAGCAGATGCTGCAGACAAAAACACATTTTCAATTGGAAACAAATTTTGGACTGAAACCTGTTCTGTCACAAGTACAACAGCGATTCAGATCCCTGGCTGCTTTCTCAGCACAAGGGATAAAAAACTAACCAGGCTCGTACCAGTAATTTAGCTCTTATTATGTGCATAATAATCTGGGCTGTAGTTTGAAGTGTTGGGGAGTACGCTTTATACAACTTGAAACCTGACTTGAAGCTTATGATCTGCAATCAAGAAATTACGACATAGATGATATTATGTAAGAGCATTTTTGGTTAGGATGAACTGTTGTCAATGAAATGACCCACCAATAAAATCACCCAGCAAGGCTAGCTGGTCCCCACTGTTTTTAGTTTGTGTGCTAAGCTAAAGTGAGAGGCGTCAGAGTAGCGTCAACACACGAGCCCATAATGCTGAATTCATCTTTTAAGCCTAAAAGATTTCATGTCCAGTCAAACTTGCACTCACTCAGAGTATTCAAACACCCTGTTAACTTTTCTTTCTGTGCTTCATCCATTGCACAGACTTGTGAATTCTGATGGCTCATGAGCCAGATGAGCTAATACGTAATTGGCAGCCTGGTTTCAATCTTGTCTTTCATACTATAGCACATAAAAGTCATGTTTATTTCCATAAGAAATGAAATAAATTGGATCTGGTGAAAAGTAGGGGGATTTTGTTCCGAAATGTGTTTAACTTAGCTCTCAGCTGCTCTCTGCCAGGCCTGTGAAGTATAGTGTTAAAAGCAGCTGGGATGACCAAGGTTATTCCCATGGCTGTGGTGAAATACAACAAATCTTCTTATCGACTTCAGCCTCACAGAGATGGAATCACGCAGCCTTCAGAAGTCACACCAGACAATGCCGACAGCAAATCTACAAACCGTGGGGAACGTAAACCTTTAAGCTTTTCTGCAAGGTCTTTACAAAGACTGTCACATATATAGAAATCCTTTTTGGTTGGATGTTGTGTTCAGACAGGGAAAAAAAAAAATGTAATTTAATTTTCACATGAGAACAAGAGCTCTGGAGCTTATTTTACTGAGCAATAATGTCTGGATGTTTTCTCTGTTTTGAACCAGAGGTTGAAGAGCCACACATTAATCTGTGTTAGGTTTACGAGTTAATGCAGACAGAGCACGCAGATGGCTGTGGATAATTACAAAAATAAATATTTGGCCGAGTCATTTTGAAATTATTTAAGAACACATGTAGGCTGTAATGGGCGCAGCTGATGCTTCAGAAACTAAACTGTGTTACTGAATGAATTCACTGACACCCAACATCACACAGCAATTTCCCAGTGGCTTCTAGAGTAATTGGAAACAATGCTGAATGAGACGTAGAAAGCTGTAAATTACTATTGATGATTAGCATCCAAGATCCCACATGTAGGCGACTTAAAGTCTCTTACAGAGAGAGCAAAAATATAGCAAAAACTCACTAAACAACATGATATGTTTATGAAGGAAAGTCATCTTTGTGTCTATTTTTGACTTTGAAAACTTACTGTTGGATTGGTAAATAAATCAGCCCTTTAAAGCATTTCAGTGATAAGCTAGCAGCTTGTGACAGAAGACCTCTCTGCCTCGCTGCTGCTGTTTACAGTGGCCTCACTGATGCTCTCACTGGGTTTAGGTGAAGACATGAATTTGTTATGGACACCATCCAAACAAAACACTGCTTTTACCACACTGCTGCACTAAAACTGTGGGAACCTCTTCACAGACACTGTGCATGTGCATTCCGGTTGGGCAGATTTTTCAGGCTAATACTCGCATCAGATCGAAATCGGTCGAGTCAAAAAGGTTGATCGATAAAATGCATTTTTAAAAAAAACGAATATTTCTTGTAACTTATCAGTGCTGCACTTCATTGCGAGGAGATCTTCAGGTTACATAACGAGGACGTTTCATCAGACTGCACAAATATTTGCCCTCACACGTTATCGTTATTGCCATACTGGGGCATTAATATGGGTGGTATAACTAGCTGTAAACAGCATTGAAATAACACTGCCTTCTAAAGTCCCTGATGTGAACATGTTGCCTGTGCACAGGTCCAGCCAGCACTGACCGGTATTATCTGGAGTCAGGTTACTGGGTGAAATATCTGGCTCTTTCACTATGCCTGCCAGCTACCAACAATGCGGGCTTCTTTTAAGTTTTCTTTAGGCACAGAAATATAGCTGGTCAGAATTTAAAACAGTGAAAATACTGCGTCTCAGACTGCACTCAGATCAGGTGAAATGCCTCTGTACTCTAGTCATTTACTTGGAAATATTTTTCTCTTCACACGTCATTCCTGACAGCTACATGCTCAGGGGGTTGGCTCGTTGTTATCTCTTATCTTTATCTTATGAAACTAGGAAAGCAAAATTTCTAAGTCAAGCTTTTTTAATATTTCTGTTATCTGCAATGAGAAGTAATTAGTCATGCAGTACCTCAAAGTGCAGAGGAGGGGGCTCGGCAAACCAAGGAGCATGTAATTAGTTTTCTGTTTTTTCACGGTGACACTGAAGCTGGAGCCGTTAGCGCCACTGATAGTCCTTTCTTAAAATAATAACACCCATTAATTTGTTCTTACGTAAATTTTATTTGTCATAACTGTCGCATAATTTTACAAGCCTCGGCTGTAGGTACAAAGACATGTTTTTGACGCATAAAGTGGATGAAATGCCTTCAGTGACTCATCAAGTGTGAAAAGACATTTACAGCACGTCTGCTTATGCAGGGTTTTTAGGACTTACTTAAAAGTATTTAAGCAGCAGTCTGAGGTCAGAACGTGTGACCTGCTGTTTTTGTTTACTCCGGTTCTTTGCCCACACGCTAACTGCTCAGGGCACTGCGCTCAAGTTGGTCGTTTCTAATTGGTAAATGTGCTCAAGGCTTCCTAAACCGTATGGATGAAGAGCTTTATGGTTGGTTCATGGTTGGAATGAGATATATGGATTAAACAAGTATCCCACAGCCGTGTGTTGTCGTGCAACTGAATAATTATAACAAATAAATAAATATAACAACTAGCATTTGCAAATGAGGATCATCCAAACGTGCACAGCGAAATGTTAGAAGGATAATATCACTTATGTGATGCTGACTATTAAGGATTGTCTTTGGCATCAGATTTTCATAATATTATCGATGTAAAGTAGAACTTCTCATTGTTTACTACGTCTGATTTTACCCCCAAGCAGTGCACAGTTTATTAAACTGTTAAATGTAAAGAGGGCGTGAGAAGCAGCCATTGATGTGCCATCTTCAGGCCACAGAAGAAGGGATTGGATCATGGATCATTCTCTTTGGAGGTGTTGGACTTTTCCCATCCACAATCTTCTGAAGCGCACTTTAGTTGGGTCGCTAATGGTGGTTGCCAGCCATGCAGTAATACTTTTGCTTCTGTCAAAATCGAATAAATATTGCACCAAGATCAAAAACGCTAATTAGGTGGTTAGCAAAAATACAGTCACTCATAATGATTCTCAAGCAATACACACTAAAAAATGAGCACGGCCTCACAAGCTCTCACTGAAGGGCATGGGCTCGGGGACCTGTGTCATTACAGCCCTGATTAGAGGGATATTAACAATCTCACACTATTTTCACAATGTGGATTAATTCCAAACTGTCCACTATCTCATCACTGGCTTTGTGAGCTTTATTCTTCTATTCCAAACCAGACTTAGAACCTTAATAGAGTATTCAGATGGTGATGGTTATTCTCCCCGTGGGCACTGACAAAATCTTATCTGTTCTCTTTCTTCCTTTTGGATCACAGACTGCTCAGACGGTGCTTGTGGTGGTGGTGGTGTTCTGCTTGTCTTGGCTCCCTCATCACGTAGTTCACCTCTGGGTGGAGTTTGGAACCTTCCCGCTGAACCAGGCCTCCTTCGTATTACGGGTGGCTGCTCACTGCCTGGCGTACAGCAACTCGTCAGTCAACCCGGTCATCTATGCCTTCCTGTCGGAGAACTTCAGAAAGGCCTACAAGCAGGTGTTTAAATGCCAGATTGGTAGCGGTGACTCCCCGCTCAATGACATCAAGGACATTCGCAGCAAAGCGGATACGCCACCCTCGACTAACTGCACGAATGTTTGACTTACTGTGGTTGAGAGTTAGTTATGCCTGCCGTCACACTGAAGCGCATTGCAAGTCTTAGCGACAGAGCCATCAGACATGAGTGTGTTTTTGATGGTGGCTTGGATATTGCTAAATCTGTAAAATTCCACATGAGCGCTGTTCATTTCACCTGGACTAGAGGGAATATGGCACCAGTGCCTGCAGGACATGTTTATTCTCTCTTTGATTCAGCTGCGTTTCCTACATCTCTTCTATGATTTAAAAAAAAAAAAAGGTGTGGCATCTGAAATTGAGAAAAAACTTGTTTCCTCGGCTGTGAACCTTCTTAGAACGCAGACACCGAGTATATTCAGGTCATTGTATTTAAAATAGTAAGCCTATAGGGTAAGGGAACAAGTATTGTTACATTTCCAACAAGTTGATATTTTTCATAAAAAATAAGGATTAAAAGGGCAACACATGTATACCTGTAAAACGGTTTGTTTTTTGTAGCTTGTAGCATTTTGCAGAATTTAGATTGCTAAATGAGAAACTAGTAAGGGATTGCATTTTGAAATCCTTACAACTACTGATCCAGTGATGTTGACAGACCATCTTATTAAACTGGACGGTAGGTCAGTGTCATTTTCCTGATGCTGATTTTGTTGCACTAGTGAAGAAAGTGCAATGGGATGACATATTAGCCTAGAAAGCTTGACTCGGCTAGCCTTCTAAAGCAATGTTGCCAACTTGTGTAAAACTTGCTGTCCACCGTCTGAAAAGTTTATAAAGGCCGAAGCGAGTTCCCGGGATAGGGTTGGTTCCCCCTCTGTGTCACAGCAAGTGGCGGCGGGAGCGGGTGGGCAGGCTCGGTGTTTAAGTGAAGTCCGGGGTTTAGAGGGTGGGATCAAACTAAGGTCTGGGCGATGCCAAAGCGTACGAAGGGACGCAGTGTGAAAGCTTTATGTACACAAAACACGGTAACAGCGGAGGATTTCTGGTTTCCGGTCTATCTCCAAAACGCTCCAAAAGTCGCCAACATCACAGGAATAACCCACTAAATTTGTCGCTAGTCGCTTTTTGGGGGGGAAAAAAGTTGCTACAGGGGTCTGTAAAGCCGCTAAATCTAACGACAAAGTCACTAAGTTGTCCAAGCTGTTCTGAAGCAGGGAGCCCGACGATACCTCTAAAATGTACCTGTCACAAACTATACACAGTCAAGCCTAATTTACATGTTGGAAACTACATTTAGCTTAGCCTGCTAATGTTACCTTTGCAGAGTTGTACGGTGAAGGCAAAGCATGATTTCACCAAGACAGAACTGTGATTATAGCTTCAGTGATACCTTAGATGAGTCTACTCTTTTGCTTCATAAAGGTGTGTAGGATATAAAGGCCTTACATATGCCTAATATACTGTGAATTCATGGTAAATTAGTACTAGCTTGGAATTAAAAGCACGACTGACTGGGCATCTAAATAACACTGTTTGTTTCCATGGAAGTTTGAACATTTTTGACTCTGTAGTGCAGAACCTTTGTCTCTCTTGTCTGTTGCTCCAGAGACCAGATTTAGAACTACAACATGCACTAAAACTGGTTTACTGGGAAATTCAGGTGCTTGAAGACTTCCATGAACGTGTTTGGCCATGGCCTGAATGTAAACCTTGTAGTCCAGCTTTGGGGTTTAAGAGTCTGTCTTGATTTCTGCTGAACTACCAAAATTGCTTTGGAATAATCTACAAGCAAAATTCAGACTGGTTACCCCTACAGACAATATTTTTGTGTAACTGGCCCCTGGAGTGCAGTAAGTGGTCACCAGAGCCAAGGCCATCTGTTTGTGGGTAGCAAATAGCCGGATGTACCTCCCGTTGGGGAAAAAAAAACAAAAACTGCAGCATGGGAATTTGTTGAACTAAAACATTTTTTTTAAATAGTTTTTCTTTCATTTTTGCTACATACCGAAGTTGAATTGTATCAGTGTGCGTGTTTTGGAGTTGTTACATAAGGTACGTCAGAGCTGTGCTCTTTAGCAACAGTAATAATGACTAAGGCTTTTCAAATAAGCTGTCCATCACTGCTGATAGGCTTTCACTGTAGATTAAAAATTGTATTTCAAATAGATTTTGTTATAAATATCAAAAGCCAAACCTCAGTTTTCAGATTGTGTTGTGCTGTATCAGTCTGGCTGTTGAGTGTACCGATGCTCGATGCATCCTTTCTGGTAGCCGTCTTTGTAACCAAGAAAACAACAGAACAATGGAAATAAAGAAATTCAGTGTATACTATATGTAATGTGCCAAACCTCCATATAGCAGCTTTACAGTAGCTCAGTACAACAAAATCATTAAAACTAAACAAGATGAGACCTTCAGATACAGTATAGCTCAGTATTTTATGTAACCACGTGTCAGTCTGCTTGAGATTTTGGGCCATTGTATCAACTTTCTTCAGAGAACATCAAATAATTTTGGTGATCGTCGTCTCGCCCTCCCTCTCAGTGAGGACCTTAGATCTGAGGTGCAGCTGATGACTTTGCTCACTGTATTGCTGCCTGCACAGATAATTCTAACCACAAAGGACTCAGGATTGTTTATAAAGAAATGGGACATGCATGGAGAACATCCCGGAGGTGTGGGGAACATGGCTGTTGGTTGAAATTATGCTTGACACTAGTTTCCATACAAAGAGCTCATGAACATTTCTTTTTCTAAACAAGAATGTGATTTGAATTTGATGTCACATTTGATCACAGTCCCCAAATTACAGTAACTGTTTAGTACATAAAGACTGCTGCCGTGCACTTAGGCACATCTAAGTTTAGGAGAAGAGGGTATAGACAATAAATGTTTGCAACTTTTATTCTGCTTTGTCTACCAATCTATGACTTAGTAAGTTTTTCTTATTAAGCATAACTCTGTAAGCTTTTCATTTCTAGGTCCATCAGAATGAAATCTTGCTGTCACCGTGTTCCCTGTGGCATTCACTAATTCACGAGTACACTAAATATACCGTAACTGTAATTTGAAGGCTATATTCCTAAGTGTTATATTTTGGAAATGTACATTTATATTTTAAACTTTTGTTAACCCTCTCCCCCAAATTCAGCTATTCCATACTTAAAAAAATATATTTTTTCAAAAAAAAGAAAGAAAGAAAATAGCAAAAAGAAAAATGGCATTAAAAAGAGTATTATAAAACCAAATACACACACACACACACACACACACCACTGAGGGAGGAAATGCCATAAAGGTGCTTGTTCTTATTGTAGGTTTCTTGACACACTCACATTACTCCCATTTTTTCACATCATGAAGTTTGTGCAGTTTTTTTGTGCTTTTTGTTTACTGTGGTTGCCCTCGCTCGTCTTTTAACTGTGATTCCTGTATTGAATCAGCTGTGATATGAAAACAAAATATGACAAGAGGAATAATGGTTATAACTGTCTTTGAAGTATAACAATATCTGGATTGCATTTTGAAATATATCCAGGCTTTTGATTGTGTCTTATGCAGTGCTGTTGGTATTATGAAGACATATTAAACTCATTTAATCTGGTGAAATCTTTTTATTCCATAAACAACAGTGGCACGCATGTTTGAAATCCCGCTGTGTTTTCCTAGAAATGAAACTCATACATCCCTCGAAGGCTTTTAATTTATAAAAGGAGCATTTTCTTCAGCCTCATTCACACCCCACACCAACTCTAAGAGTAGATCCCCACCAGTTCAGATCCCTTCAGAGATTGTTATTGTGGATTATCCACTACAGAGTGCATTTCCTGGCATCAAATCCACCCACTGAGCACAATGATCTGAAGACCCCCCCTCCCTTCCCTTTTTTTTTTTTTTGGGGGGGGGGGGGGCG
>VUQJ01030711.1:2110-13394 GCA_015108635.1 Andinoacara biseriatus
AAAAAAAAAACATGCAAAGAAACTAATAAAGGACAAGGAGGAAAGACCAATCAGGAAACACAGAGTACAAAGACAAACAACAAAGGTTGTGGAATGGCTATAAATCTGCAGAAAACTATTGATAGAAGCTGAAAAAGCCCTAAAAGATGGTCAACAGTCAGTAAAAATTTAAAAGTTCAATAAATGCCAAAAACATATATGGCCTTTGGCAAAAAAATACTTGGTTTATGGCTTGACTCAGACCTCCTGCTGGGATGCAAAAAATTAAAAAGAAAGAGTCTTTGCACACATAAATTCTTAAATAGTTATGTGTGGTCAAGCAAACACATCATGCTCAGTGTGAGATACTGCTCAAGGTATTTCATCCTTTTAAAGTTCAACTTTTCAAAATATCACATAACCTTTGTACCAAGGAAAGTTTTTTAGTTAGTTATTTAGTTAGTTTTTACTTACTCATGATACTATATTGAGATACTGACCATGACCATGTCTATCCCACAGTGTAATCATCTTCTGATGGCTGCTTGCAGCAGGATAACATGTCACAAAACCTAAATCCTTGTTGAATCTATGCTATGAACAATTAAGGCTTCTGAACGCAGGGGGTCCAACCCCAACATGCTGTACCCAGCAAAGCAAGTTTTAAGGAATCGTCATCATGTCATTAGCTGTTAATCATGAAAATGTGTCCTATCCTTATTTTCAATATAATTTACTAGAAAAAAAAATCAGTGGCTCACAACTTCCTATGGGGGAAAAATGTATATCAGACCTCCTCTTTGTTTTTTGTTTTTTCTGGCTTGTCCTTATTTTTATAAACTTGGCTGCAAGCACAGAGCATCCGAGGAGAGGAAGACAGGCTGTGCTGCTGAGATCACAACACTGTGTATCTGTGTCATATTACTTTTAACACAAAAGATTCAGTAGTGGTATGAGCTAAGTAATTGTGAGTGATTAAAGAGCCATCCATTTTTTCTCCTGATAAATTTCTGTGCTTTTTAATGTTAAAATGCAACTGGGTATTCCCTCTGAAACCTACACCTATGGTTGTAACCATAGTCTGACCTGCCATCACAAATGATTATCCTTAACAAAGGATACAATTGGATCAGTTTGACAAAGAAGTGAAAAAAGATCACCTTGAAAGTGAGCTTGGACACATTTAAATTAAGTAAAATTGTATTTATATGGGTGCAGTTCCAGAACATTATGATCATATCTCATTTGCATGTATAAACACAGCTAAGAACTGCTTTTAGGGAAGACTAAACAACAACAATCACAAACTGTATCTATTTATTCAAATCAGTTCAATTCTATTCAATACATATAGTGCCAAATCACAACAACGGTCACCTCAAGGCATATTATATTTTAAGGTAAAGACCCTAAAATAATACACAGAAAACCCCAATAATCAGATGAGCAAGCACTTGGTGACAGTGGGAAAGAAAAACTCCCTTTTGAACAGGAAGAACCCTTTGGCAGAGCCAGGATTAGGGAGGGGCATCTGCCACAATCAGTTGGGGATGAAGGGAGGGAGACCGGACAAAAGACATGTGGAAGACAATCTGTGGAAGAAAGCCAGAGATTAAAAATAACCCTGGATTAAATGCAGAGTGGTGTATAAACACAGAGTGAAAAAAGGTGAGTGAAGAAAAAAACATCATGGGAACTCCCCTCCCAGCAGCCTAGGTCTACTGCAGCGCGACTAAGGGAGGGTTCAGGGTCACTTCATTGAGCCCTAACTATAAGCTTCATCATAAAGGAAAGCTTTAAGCCAAATCTAAAAGTAAAGAGTGTGCCTGTTTCCCAAATCCAAATCTATAAATGAGCTGCTTTTTCAAGTGACCTTGATATTATTTTTGATACAGGACACATACCTTCAGAAAGAAATCCAACAACGTGGAACCGTGACAAGCATTGACGCAAACTTTGATAAACTGGGGAAAAAAATAATCTTTCCAATACATTTCTTCTCTCAGCTTGTGACTGGGTTTTCTCTTTGTCATTTCAGCCACTGTCAGTGCTCATGCTTTGACTTTCTGAAGGCTATCTGATTTCAAAACAACATCTGGAGGGAGCTCAGCGTGAACCTGCTTTTCTTTCTTTCATTGTGCACGCATTTTTGTGACTGTCAAGCAGTCACAAAGCCAACCAAATCCAAATCTCTTCCTCGTTAAAATCTTAGACTTCTTTTCCCCTCCAATCCTCTCAAAGCTGTCTACCATGGTGCAAAGTGCCTTGTTAGATCAGATCTGTTGCTGCTTATCCTGCAATATCCCCAGCTTACTAAGTCTGGATTATACAATTAAACGCCACACTTTTGCATTTCAAAGCTTAAGCCCTTCATCAAAGCATAAACAACATACAGAATTATGAAAATGAACAGCAGCTTAAAAAAAAATTGAAGCATGCCTGCACTGAACGTACACATGTAGAGAGGCATGTATCCTCATCAGAATTACAAGAAGCTGGTTATCAGTTCACAATTTTGTGCTCATGAGCAGTTTCTTCTCTTTGGTTGCTCTTTTCAGGTTATTTACTGTGAATGTGATCCTATCCTCTACTCTGCCGGCTCATTCATTCGTCTCATTAGCAGAACCACTGTAAAGTCAGCTCTCAAAGCTTCCTCCATCAAGGCTTTTCTGCTGGAACAGACTTGCTCTGGTTGCCTTCCTCATTCCCTCACATCCTCAGGAGCAGTCAGTAACGGTAAATAGCCAGGGATCTGTCTCGCTCTGCTATAAAAAGCAATTGCACAGTTATCTCCAAAAGTTGGGTCTTGATTCCCTTTGAGGTGAATATTTTTCTTTTTTTTCTTTGTTTGCTTGTTAAAGAAGAACTGGGACCACCCAGTGGAGTGGTAAAATGTCCAAATGTCGTGATCTAACGTGTACATCTTTAGTCACGTATTTTGCCAACAAATCTGTGCCTCAGAGAGCTCCTTTGACTGCTCTGGACACAAAAATAGATTTACAAAGACAAATATGACTTGCACTGAAGAACATGCCTGTGGAAAACAGGAAGAGCTACATTGGGTCCCTGCATATTAAAGCTATCAATGTGCTTCAGATAATGCCATGTTGGATCACTGAACACTCTCTGAAACTTTCTCCCTCATAACTTTGGACCCCCCAATAGTTATGACAATAGTATGTCATGCAGGCCTTCCTCCAGTAACTACTGGTCACTAGAGAAAAGTGTGTATTCCACGATTGGTTGGAAAAGCTTACTGAGTGGTTCCAGCCACCAATTTCACCTGATCCAGCCCCAACTATAGGCTTTATCAAAAAAGAAAGTTTTAAACCTGCTCCCAGATTCAAATTTGGAGCTGATTCCACAGAAGAGGGGCCTGAAAATAAATTTAAATACCCTAGGAACCACAATTAACTTGCCGACCAGTTGGAGAATACACAATTTTCTGTAGCAATCAGAGGTTGCCCAGGGTTGCTGACGGGTCCAGGTCTGTGTGACCACGGCCTAATAAACTGCTTCTCTTTCCTTGCATTTAACCAGGCTTGACCCATCAATCATTTTTTACAAAAGACTGTCCAAAAATGGAAAACAATTCCAAAGCAACTGACTTCTTCGCCAGTTTTCCATTGACTAAATGTTTAAAAGATGTATTTCACATCTACAGTAGATGACATCTCTTTGTTTAAAAAAGCCAGTTTGGATCAAAACCATGAGTTTAATATCTCCAATCCCTTCGACCTAATCAGCGGTTACACGGACAACAAAGGGTTGTACTACTTTTGTTGGAATGTTGGGAAATTGTTACAGAGATGTGTAATGCTTATCATGCAACTCATAATGAGGGATTATAATTTACATTTAGATGACTAGCATAAATGTGTTTTTCATTTTTTTCCAACTTGTACAAAAAAGAAAGAGAAAGAAAATGACCGGATTGGCTTCAGTGGGTTCTGCTTCAGTAAAAGTGACCTAATTAAGTCTTACTGTCACCATGGGGCTGACCGGAACACAAACTATGTTAATTAGTAAGCTTTGCAAAGGCTGGTAAGCATTTTTAAAACTTTGGACATTCCCAGGTAAGTTGTTCCCACTGTGAGGCACGTCTGTTTCAAAAGTAGAGCGCTAACAACTTCTCATCTAAGAAAGTAAATAATCTTGATGCGTCTCCATTAGCTCAACCAGTTTTTTTTTATATATACTGGCCATATCATTAAAACCATTTATAGATGAAGTTTGAATATTGAACATTTTTCAGGTGAAAGAACATTGATCGTCTTGTTATATTCCAATGTTAGCTGGGAAACTTTGGGTGCTACTTTGACATGTACCACCCACATCTGACATCTGAGTCTCCTGAATGCACTTCCTGCAAGGTTCCTCACAAGGTTCCTATAATAACGTTGGTTCAGAGCACTTGTGGTGAAGGATAAGGATATAAGGATATAAGGGGAAAAAATCTTGCTAATCAAACTATATGATTCCTGTGCATCATCATTTCCCACCTTTCAAAGAAACCCCCTCCTAGATTTACTTCTTCATATGACAATTTATATTGGTTTTTTTCTTAAAGCATAAGCTCACTTTGCCTTGAAGCATTTTATTCCCTTACAATATGGGGGCGGGTGAAGGAAATAGCAACAGGACAAAGAAAGGAACTTTCCGCCAAATTTTTTTTCCTGCCTGCTTAAAATCCCCAAACTATTGAAACTAAGTATTTTCTTTTTGAGGATAATCTTTTGGATTCATTTTAATCTTTCAGTGCTCTAAATTGCATACTG
The DNA here is from genome assembly GCA_015108635.1 of Andinoacara biseriatus. NCBI lineage: Eukaryota > Metazoa > Chordata > Actinopteri > Cichliformes > Cichlidae > Andinoacara > Andinoacara biseriatus. Next base: position 6,868 of record VUQJ01030711.1, read on the forward strand.
ACCCAGAATGTAAAAAAGCACTGTCCTAAATGTGCCTCTGCTCCCCAGCAGTCATTTCTGTTATTTATCTCTCCCTGCTCTCTATCTGTCCATCTTGCCTACTCATAACTTATTCCATTATGTTTCTCTGTTTCCTCCTTGCTCGAACCCCCTGAGCGTTTCCCTGCCCTCTTTGCTTTCTTTGTCTTTTCTTTCATTTTCTGTCAATTTCCATCCTTCTAATTCTTCCTATTGGCATTAGGATGTGAGGTTTCTCAATTACAGCCTCAAGGTCAGTTTTCACTTCTAATCACAGACAATGCCTCACAGATATGACAATTGTGAAAAAGACCCAGCCTTGTGCAGTGTGGTTACAGTCAACAAATGCGCATGCAGTCAGGAAACTGTGCCCTCTTTCAGTGGGTTTATGGAGTCATTATGCAGTTGTGGCTGCTTTGGCGCATCAGTTGTTTACGATTATTTGTCCTCTACTATTTACTATCCTCCACTAAGACTCTTGCTTGGCCCTCCAGGTTGTGTTTTGGGGACCCGTGGCAATGACTGTTCTGTCCCCGACAAACACCGCAACACGGTCTTGCATACTCATAACTCATCTACATGTGTGTGGTTTTGCCACAGGCGAGGGATTTGCAAGATTCTGTGGCATTTTCTATGAATTCATGCATGCCTTTGTGAATAGAGGGAATAAGGCCACCAATGGGGTTGTATAGATTTTATTTTCTCCGCTGATACTCCCCAGTGCTCAGGGGAACCCTGACCCTGACAGTTTGCTGGCAAGCCGAGCCTCCCATTGATCACTTCTCACACAGTAAACAAACAAAGTCTCCCATCATCCCTTGCAGTGTCTCTGAGCAGAACAGACTCCAGGGCACAGACTGGCAACGCTGGGCCCATAATCCTGCATTGCCCTGCTGAGGTTTACTTTGTGCTGATAAAACTTTACTACCATATCGTATATAAAATAAATCACATGAAGAGTATTTATTAAATCCGAAGGCGTTATCTGCACAGACTGCAGCGCACACAGCTTCAGAATCCCCCAAAGAATTATTTTGCAATAGATGAGAAAAGATATTGGGTTAGAAAGCGAGTAGCAAGCTTATTTATTTATATATTATTAAAACTCTGTTATGATCAATGATGTTGATGATTTTAAAAGATGTATCTGGGAATGCGAGTCTTGTTTTTTTCTATGGGTTGCAAAGAATAATGCTCTTCCCTACAGAAACCCATGGAGTCAGTGATTGAACAATATATATATTTAATAGATCTTTACTGCTAAAAAGGTATTCCGACATATAAATGTATAGTAATGGATTGACCCTTTCATAAACGTCCAGAAAATGTTACTGCATTTGTAAAATACTGTTTATTACAGGTCAAATCTAGTACAAATTAATTGTTCAGCTATGATTTCACATAAAATCACATTTAGTAGATATGAACATTGAAACAGTTACACTTATTAAAAATATTAGCTATACTTCATAACACTGCTGTAATACAGTATTGCTAGATTATAATTGGGAATATTTATCCTCAGCATTCTTGATCACAAAATGTGAAATTATGTGCAATTTCTAACAGTTTGCTCTACAAATGAAAGCGCTCTGTGCCAAATAGCTTTTTAGGAGCCATACAAACAAAACAGAACAGAAATTAAAAAAAAAAAAACATCTAGCAGTTCAACCAAGGGTACCCTAAACTTAAATTCACACTGAACATGGCAAATCCCACTGGTGATGCAGCCACCTTAAGAAGTTTGGCCACTTCTAGACAGAAAAATTGCATTTCAAATCAGGTACAGCTCAGCTTCACAGTAGAAAAGTATGAAACAATTACCCACCCTCAAGGAAAAGTGTCTAAAGGTCATACTTTTTTTACCTAGTGCCGAGTGTTTTTGTCACAACTGGTATCATGAGACAGAACCTGAAGACCATGCAGGTTGAACAGGTAGTTCAGCTTCTCCAGGATGCCACATTCATAGGTGCTGTTACAAGAAGGTTTGCCGTGTCTCCCTGCACAGTCTCAAGAGTGTGGTAGAGGTAGACGAGCCGTTACATGAGGAAATAGGGACAGGTCTGGAGAAGGGCTTCAACCCAGCTGTAGGGCCAGCATCTTCTCCTTTGCGTGAGGAAGAACAGGACACATTCCCAGAGACACACAGATCTTGCATGGATGCATTTTGACAACCTAGCTTTCTAGCATTGGCTGATGATCAAACGCTCAACTATTTTTAAATTATTGTCATTTCTGGCTCAGAAAAGGCCAAGATGGTGAATAAAAATGGGAATTTAGAGAGTGTTGTCATATGGGTGACATTCTGCTCACTAAGTATATCTTTTATATACAGTCTATGCCAGGGGTAGACTAAAACATAATTCAGGCCAAGAATTAAACTCTGTTCCAGGCCACTGTGTGAGCACAAGTTTTGGACTAACCAGCCTATCTGAAAACTGAGTCTACATGCATGCCATGGATGTGGGTGCACCCTAAAAAAACTCCCCAGGAATACACATCATTGCATGCACAAATGTACAAGCGCTTGCGCTGACATGTAAAACAATAAACCTATGCATTATTTAAACAGAGAATGAACATGTCATCGATTAAATACTTTCATGTTCAAGCATTGTGCAAAAGTAACAAAAAAGTCACACACACATAGACTCTTAAAAATGAACATAGGCTACACTTAGTGTTATGGCATGTATGGCTGCAAAGTCTGAAGGGCTATATTCCCGACTCAAATTCAGCCAAATGCTTCAAAGCGTATCGGAGGGAGCTTCACGATGAAAATGGATAATGACCCAAAACATACTACCAAAGCAACCCAAGAGTTTCTCAAGGCAAGGAAATGGGATTGTTAAGGTCCCTCCTGTCCTCCAGGTGCAGACCCACCTTCTCTCTGTCTGTCCCTGTCCTGTGTCCTCCCTGTCTTGCCACAGATCTCTTTCTGGTGCATCAGGACTTACCTGAGAGCTGAGCTAATTGGAAAATTTGACTTGAAGAGTTTTGGAAAAACTTACCTGAGAGTTGAGCTGAATCAGCCCGTGAGTGTATAAGATGGACCTTTGAGAATCTCACCAGAGAACTGATGCTGAGAAAGGACTTGTGTAAAAATGGCTATAAATTCTAACAGTCACTCCATTTTTTCTGTTAAACCCCATGAATTAAAGCTGAAAGTCTGCCCTCCAATCATATATTGATTATTTGTTTTAAAACCCACCGAGGTGGTGTACAGAGACAAAAATACAAAAATGTGTGTTTGCCCAACAGCTATTGAGCCTGACATTACAGTTTCTCCTCTGGGTACCCAATTCTCAAGAACCTTCATACCTACATGTAAGAAAATTGCCTCCCTGAAGACACCATGTGACACTATGCGACAGCTTGAATTGTTATTCCTTTGAATGCCAACACATAAATATTAAGTTGTCTTGAGCACAAAAGCAAAAACTTCCACCCGTGAGGATGAATTAGCATTAAGGTGAAACTGTCTCAATGATTGGAGGCAAACTGGAGATAAACAAAACACTATATAATTAAACTGCAGGTAACTATATGGCAATTAGGCCCTATACTATCAGTTTTTCTTGACAACATAATGCAAACCTTTTATGTTATGAAACAAAACAACAGAAGAGCTACATTCTCTTTGTGTTGCTCTATTTCTGGCATAGAGGAAACTAAGGTTTCTTTATTTTCCACAGTTTCCTGATTGCAAATGAGGTGACAGTGTTCTTTGTATGCTCAATTGCTCCCCGGGTTGCTTTTTTCCCTCATCTCACAGTGATGTCTCCCTGCGATCAAGACAGATCAGCCTTGCAGAGAGAGAGAGAGAGAGAGAGAGAGAGAGAGAGACCAGCCGTTGTACCATTCACATTATTTGCACTCACTACTCTTGCACTTGACAACATAATTACCAAAGCTGAGGCCCTGTGCAATTAAAAGCCAGTGGCTGCTGACAACAGGGGCTTGAGTAAAGGGAACATGGCAAAGATGAGACAAGATCTCAGCAAAGGTGTTCGAAGAGAGCGACTGTCCCAGTGTTTTGACACTGCTGACAGTAGTACAGGAAGGATCATAAACAACAAGGCAAAGTTTTACCATCTTTGCAGCCGATTATGTAGATTCTTCTGAATAAATGAAACTTGATTTATCAACGAGATGAGAGAAGAGTCTGCAGGAAGTGAGGAATAGTTTTTGGTGCTTTAAGTTGCAGCTTCTTATGGTTTGTGGTCTTTTGCATTGCTGTACAGTGTAATATGACCTACAATTATTGACCATTACCAGATACCAACATTACCAGATGTTAAACCTCAGAGAATTAAACTAATGAATTATCCAGGCATGATTTTTCACTGCCCTCAGGCACTGATGTTGTGATTGCCTGGACGCCGCATCTCTTTGGTTTTTTCGGAATATAATAAGTGTCTTTTATTGCTGTGTGCAAAATCCAACACTCAAATAAAGAAACCTATGTCATACATAACTGAACACTTAATTAGGTACACTTTGCTTGTATAGGGGTTGGATTCACTTTTACCTTCAGAACTGCCTTAATTATTCCATGGCAGAGATTCAACAAGGTGCTGGAAGAACAGTGAACTCATTACCATGTTCAAGAAACCAGCTTGAGATAACCTGAGCTTTTGTGGTGCGTTATCCTGCTGGAAACAGGCACCAGAAGACGGGTACACTGTGGTCATAAAGGAATGGGCATGGTCGGCAGCAATACTCAGGTAAAATGAGGTGTTTTATCAGCTCAGTTTGTGCCAGGAAAATATTGTTCAGAGACGCTGGTTGAAACAAAGTTATTTGGGTTACTGCTGTGTTCCTTGAAAGAGTCTGGCCATTCTCCTCTGACCTCTAGCATTAACAAAGCATGATCACTGGATATTTTCTCTTATTTTAGAGCATTCTCTCTAAAATCAGTAGCTTGTTATGGACCACTCAGACCAGCAAATCTGGCACCAACAACAATTTCACATTCAAAGCCACTTAAAATCACCTTTCTTCACTATTTTGATGCTCAGTTTGAACTTCAACCTCTACAAACAGCTTGTTTAGCTGTGATTGAATGCATCAAGTTGCTGCCATGTGATTGGCTGGTTAGATCTTTATATTAATGAGTGGAAGAACAGGTGTATCTAACAAAGTGGCTGAGTATATGTATGCAAGCTGGTATTGTGCTGATTGTAAATCCAGTCCCTCTCAGCTACATAGTACCTTTCAGTTCACTGTTTATGGTCAACTTCAATGTTTTGGTTTTGCTTTCATGTCTTTCAGGTAACGTAGAAACTAGAGTGAGTCAGAGACTGCCGCCAGTGCACCCATCAGTAAGCATGTGACTGATAAAAAGAGCTTCCAGCATCTCTTCATTGAAACTACTGTGAAAGCATGGGTATCTATGATAGTGTGCAAGTCCTGGATAAAACAGGAGCAGGGCAGTGAGATTCATTCTACAGGCCACATGACTCTGTTACTAGTAAATAGAAATGTCCCTTCGGTGGGAGCTATTTGGATAAGGAAGAATAAACAGTCACATGGGTCTGTCAGTGAGCCCGAGTGCATGAACGCAAGGCCAGGGGGAAATAACTGTCACCTGTGATGTGTGTTAAGTCTGACTAAGTATCTCGCTGTATCTATTTTTACTGTAATATGTGCAACCCTTCTGTGCACCGAGCATAAATCAAAAATATAATTTTTGTTTTTTAATGAAGAAAAATTACCAACTTGTGGCTCCACAGCTTGTTAGACAAACAAAATGACTTGCAGTTCCCGTTGGGCAACATGGCTCCAACCTTTCCAAATGAGCTCTCCATCACGTGTAATCAATAATTGTCAGCCCCTGCTCCACTCGGAGTGCTGCTGCTTTCAACTATTCCAAACTTTGCATTTTTCTGCCGAGCCCACCAGGTCCACAACTACAGATTAATCAGGTGTTTTTGAGCCAGCAGGGGCACTCTTTACAAATTATTCAATGATAAACCCTTAAGCCTATTTTACAGTTGCAGGGAAAATGGACTGAACTTTTGCGAGCAGTGAGCTCTATAATTAAACTGACCCACACTAATTACAAAGCAGTTTATACATGAGATACTCTGTGAGAACATTTGTGCTGTTTTTATAAAGTTTGGAAAGCCAAAATGCTATTTGCTCACTTCAGTTCAGACTCACACTTATACAGTGTCAAAATATTCCAAACAACCAGCCCCGAAATAATATAAATTACAGTATTTCACCCCTTGACTATTGGCTCGTGGTGCACCGAGAAGAAATGTAGCAATTTCATTTGTTTATTGGCATCTTTTGAACAGCCATGATATTTGTTTAATTATGAAAAAGGCGAGAATGGAAGCTCGGGTTGTAAAATAGCTCATGAAATGAAAAGGTAGCGAGGCATTAAAAATGAGATGTTCTACAATATCAGGCCCGCCAGTGCTTTATCATCTTTGTGTCAACAGAGCAGCTTCCTCTGAGCCTGTTAACTCTTGTCAGGAGTCTTGGCCTTCTATTCTCAA
>VUQJ01030713.1:0-11357 GCA_015108635.1 Andinoacara biseriatus
TAAAATGGGTTATTAAAAAAAAAAAAAAACAATTGTATATTTATCTCTGCGTTGGTGGACTAACAGTTTTTGTCTTCAGCCTGTGTATTCCTCCTATGCACTAGTGTCAAGTCAGTCAGTGACACCAGATGGTGCTCTTCACTTTGCAGCCACTCCAAAGGTGCTCTAGATTTTCCCCTGTCCCCATGTAGTCACAGCAGGCTGCAAAGCACCTAAAGGGCATCATTTACTATTCAGTTCAGTTCAATTCAGTTTTATTTATATAGCACCAAATCACAACAAACGGTCACCTCAAGGCACTTTATATTGTGAGGCAAAGAACCTACAATAATTTCACTGCTATGTCACCGCTGTGTACCTGAATGGCTGCAAGACAGAAAAAATCATAGACTGTTCTGGACAACATGCCCTCTTACCAATGCTGATTTAATACTGGGAGCTGCACACTCTTGATCACGCTTAACAGCGTTACAATTCACACTAAATGAGGTCGGGAGTGTTCTAAATCTGAACACAGCAGGATGTTGTCACCCAAAACAATAGCTGAGCCCCAATTGTGCAATTTGCACTTGGACTATTTACACTGAGAACAAGTCTTAACTGCATACAACAACATACTGCAACAAGCATAAACTGATGCAAGTACACAGTCCAAAAGAAAGCTGGTTAGAACCGGTTTCGATGGCTCCACGTGGATGCTTGCAGTAATCTCATCTGTCTCATCTCAGCCTTCACCTGTTCCAGGTGGAGCATAGGCCGCAGTCACACAAAGAAGCTGTCCTCCCCAGTGACCTCTCATCTGTCACTCACTGGAAGACAGTCTCTGTCTTTCTCTCCATATTCAGGTAATCGTTGCACTTGTAAATGCTTCAGATGGCCTGGATGAGAGGAATGAATGGTTGCTGATCAGAAAACAAGCTGGTCCAGAAAAAAAAAAACTGACCTCGAGCGTTGTGACATAAATCCAGCTGGGGTTAATGGCTGACTCATGATTGAGAGTAACAGTAAGCTGAATGTTTTTAAAGGTTGTTGCTGTTGAATCTGATTAAAAGTGCACAACTCCTTCATCACCTGCAGATATGAATCATGGCTTTGATTTACAGTTACAGTTACAGCTTTGTGCATGCTTGTCTTATGTTTGTTTTGATCAGCTAACAGCTGATCTGCCTATAGGCTTTACTGCAGGCTGCCTGATTAAAGCAGTGGTGTGGCATGCCCGGCTTGGCTCTCCCCAGCTCCCTCTGAGTTGACCTGCAGGGTTAATCTGAACAGGTTTGGAACCAGTTTTGGAGCAGCCAGTCTGCTCCAAGCACATGTAGATTTTACTCACTGGTGTTGCTGATCATGCTGATCCAGCATTAAAGTGCACTCTGTGCAGCTTAAAAGCCTCTCCTGTCCTCAGCTCACTTTTTGATTGGCTGGGCTTCACTGTAAGTTTTAACTTTATTTATGAAATCTGTTACCCTGCACATAATTTCATGCAATTACATTAGTTTCCAATAAAGATACTGATCAATAGGCTAGAGCCATCTTTTCCTTTGAGAGAAAGGCCGCATTAATTTTATTTAAAAATAATAGTGGTGGGGCACCAATATAGAGAAACTGACAATGATAGCTTGATAGCAAAATGAGTCTGCAGCAGGGCTGTTTGCTTGTAAACTTAGTCCAATCAGGACTTTCAGATAAATGCTATGATTGGTTGCTAGCATCACAGACTGTATATAAAAAAACAAAATGGTGATTCAAATAACATTACATTCAAATAACATTACTTCTACTTACTACTACTATTTGATGCAGGTACAAAAACATTTCACTGTACATTGTACTGTGTATAACTGTGCATGTGGCAAATAAACATTATCTTATCTATCTTATCTTATTGACAAATTTCAAATAGCTACTGTGGCTACACCTATGTCAGAATATGTGTTTGGGGTATAAAATAAATCTTTTTTTATTCACTCTAAAGTTACTTTTTGGCTGCTGCCTTATCAGAAAGGGTCACCACAGCAGGTAGCTCCACATGTTCGATTTGGCAGGGTTTTACTCTGGATGCCCTATCCTAAAACTCAAGGCGCGTGGCAGTATTACATGCCAGTAACTGTCGAAAAACCTAGTTTCCATGCAGTGACAGCATTTAATAAGTGATGTTGTCGAGGTCAAAGGTCAAAGACATCTATATATTATTCCCTGGGGGGCAAATAGTTTTGCAGCTAGCAGTGACATTAAAAACACCAGCAAGACACCACTGCAACCTCACATTAAAAAAATAAATAAAACAAATTAAAATTTACATTACCAGGAAATTGCTTTGCAGACATATTTTTCAGTATTTCTATATTATAAGCAAAATCTTCTTCATATTTACTGTAACTATTGCTGTTTAGTAGCCATATGTCAGTCCAAATTTTTGTTTAAAGAGCTTAAATGTGTTGATGTAGATACGTGGGCCAACATTCCCCACACTTGTTTGGTTCAGCTTCCTCTTTGAAAACTTTTTTCCTCAGATTTCCTGTTCTGCTGCACAGCCACAAGCGGCACTCGCACTGGAGGCAAAGCTTTGTTTTATTACATGAACACTTCAGTGCAGAAAAACTGCAGTAGAGTCACTAAACACTGAATAAACACTGTTTGAAAGTACATAAAGGGAGTATTTGGCGCATAACAGTGTATTTATCTTCTCTTAGTTTCTTTTTTCTCCTCTAGCTAGCCATCAGTGTCATCCCAGTAAAAGACCCCATTAGGGACACTCTCACAACAATCTCCTGTCTGTACAGGTCATACTCTCCTCATGTGGCCCTGCTGCTTTGCCAAAGCTTTCATCTTCAGTGCTGTACTGAGCCGACACAAGTGCCAGATTAAGAGACCCTCACTGCCCACCATCACAGCCTGACAGCTACCGACTGCCTCCTTCTCATTCTGATTATCAAAGTGATGTTGATTACAGGCCATGATAAATACAGCCTCTCAGGGCCTAGCAGGAGCTGAAGAACAGAACAAAGGAGGAGGGGTGTTAAATATATGGTTGAGCAGAGCTTATATTTGAGAGCTTATGTTGGTTGAGCAGTACTGCGCACACCTGCTGGTTATGCCATTTTTCCGTGCTCAGCTGCTGAAGATGGAGAGAAACTGTACTGTTTTAAGTCCTGCTGTTACCACACACCCATTTAAGACCGACAACAGAGAAGGTTTTAGGGGTGTGATCCAGAGTAAAGCATCTTCACTGCTGCTGCATAGATTTTGAAATTTCTTTGGTCTGTTGGGGGATGAATAGCTGATGTCTTAGGAAATCTCTTGAATTTTTGTTTTGGCTCCCGAAGTCAATATAACCTCTAATAATAATAATTAAAATTTAGCGCCAAGGCTGAAAGTGACACAACCCCACCCCCTACACCTCATCCTGTGCTTTGCCCCATAAGAGCACATAGTTAAAGCAGCATTTTTTAATACCTGCCTGTTAGTTCCTTATGTGTAATAATAGGGTAATAATATGCAAAGAATTATGGGGGTTAAACAATTATATTTTTTAAGGCTTTTTTTTATTTATTCTTAATGTATGTTGGCTCAATTAAATTCAACTAAATCTATAGTATGGAAAATATTTTTTTAAATTATATATATACCTTACTATAAATACCATCCATCCATTCGCTTCCGCTTATCCTTTACTATAAATACCTAAATATATATATACCTTAAACAGCAATAAAAATGATCCAGTTTAAACATTATTTAAATGAACAAAAACAAGGTCCCAAAACTAATAGCTTAATTTGATTTGAATTATTTACACTGGAATTCAGTGCAGCACTCACCTTAGCTTAATGTTTTGGCCAGTGATGTAATGAAAAGGGGAAGAATGTGGTTAGTTGACTATAGAAAACAAGATATTCACACGTTTTCTTATAAAACGCTAACATCTCAAAGAATAATCACATTTTCTGTGATATGGATTTATGATTTTAATCTCAAAAGTTCTGTTCTTTTTTTTTCTATCCTCCTCATCCAGCTTCATATTTTTTCATTCTAATATCCCATCTTAGTAAAAAAAAATGTTTGATTTAGTTTATATTGGATTGGATCTTCTTCTCAGATGGGTGTTCTGGAATCTACTTTTCATTATATACTTGTGTACAATGATAATAAAGTTGAGTCAAATCTAATTTAAAACTCTTTGTATAACAGCACAGACACCAAAGGATACACTGAGTGTATCTGAGATGCCATCAGATCTGACATAAGGGCAGGATACTGTCTGATGCCCTAGGAATGAAAATTGTCTTATCAACGTCACCAATGACGCTGAATGTGCGGTGGCGACATTTCAGAGCAAACTTTCGCAGCAACTGTTAGATGGACGCTTTTCTCTGACATCAGCAATACGCCAGAGTTTCACAAAAAGATTTCAGCCTCTACTGGAAATGAAGTAAAAAATAAAGTTTTAGATTCATATCAACAGGAATTTCTCCTGTAGTCAAACAATGACAGTTTTAATGAGCAGAATAAGTGGGACAGATGTAACTGCATAAGTGAAAGGGTTCAGGTTTAGGCCACCGGGGTTATTGTTAAAATGTGAGATTGCAGAGTAGATATAAAATGATTTATTGCAAGTGCAGAGGAGGTAAACGATGCACGACATAATACAAGTGAACAAAGACTATTGTCCCTAATTAAGTGACCCTAGCAGCTGTTGAGCACATTAGCTGCCAATGCAGCCGTAAAGCCCGGATCAAACACACCGTCTACATATCGTCTCTCGCAGTAGCGTAATGTCTGACGTTTGCCCGCTCAGATAGGGATCAGCTACAGAGCAATTGAGCCTTATCAGTTTTCCTTTTCTCCATTAAGTTCCTTTGTCGGCTGATGGATGTCGAGTAAGTTTGCCAGCAGGTATTTCACGACGCAACTGCGAAAATGAACATTTGCCAGAGAAGCTGAGGATGTAAACACACACACAGGGTCCTCTGTGTTGGTGGTTGGTCTGTGTGGCACTGGTATCATGAACCCCAAAATGGCTTATCTGGAATTTCCAGGGAAATTTTCCTTTGTTTGCACTGACACACAGACTTGCCAAAAGTAGACTGCAGATTCCGGGGAAACTGATCTTGATATGCTTTTATGTATCTTACAGTTTGAATTGGAATTTGATGCAGTACTCGTTTTCTTTTTTTAGGTTCAATTTCTCATTTTGTTTCCTTATCAAGTACATCCTAGATGAAGAGATTTGCCTGGGACGTTAAGTGTCAGTATTCTAACATCAAAACAGAGGTTTTTGAATTTCTTTAATGTGGGGAGATGACAAGCAATCCCCTTTTATCCAATACTGTTATTAGCCAGGTTAAAATGAAGGCAGATGCTTTTCAAGAAAAATGTCCCTTTATTTCTAAATTTGGTTAAAAAGTGAAAGAACCCTCCTCAAACCTCCTCTTCCTCTTCTTTCACCCACCTTCATTTAAACCCAACACCTTCTTGTTAGCCTGGTAGCCACTGTGCAGCATGCAGTGGGACATAACCCCCACTAGAAATATAAATTACTGACTATATAAATGTTTTCATGTTCTCCCCGGGTCTGGGTGGGTTTTCTCCAAGTACTCCGGCTTCCTCCTGCAGTCCAAAGACATGCAGTTAGCAGGGTTAGTTTAGCCGGTGATTCTAAATTAGCATAGGTGTGAATGTGAGTGTGACTGCTTGTCTGTTTCTCTGTGTCAGCCCTGTGACACACTGACAGCCTGTCCGGGGCATACCCTGCCTCTCGCCCTATACATAAACTAAGACGTGTATTTTGAAACAACAGCTACATGTGGAGCGCTATTAAAATTTTGCTTTCAAACCAAATTTAACCAGATTTTTTTTTTTTTTTAAATGCATTTGCTTCTGCAGATTTTTCTGAAAATGTGGTCAGAAATTGTGATAAATTATGATAGCAGCCTATAAAATATTACAGTTATATTTACAAACAAATTAGTTTGGAGGATTCTGTGCGCTGAAACAATCTTGTGTAGGTTGTGTATTTAATTTCACGCTGCAGAGCCTTTACTGCACTGGATATTACTATGTGTCTTTTCTCATTATTTTTCATGTTGTTTTCTTCCTCTACTGCATACTTTTGATAAGGTCATATTTCATTCAGATACTCCCTTTCAGAACAGAACTCCTCAAGCCTATCGTGACCCTCACAAGCCTTTCATTGTGGAAAACGGCAACTTGACGAAAAGACACGTGTAGTAATAGTGGAAATTGCTGCCAGATCAGGAATCTCTAGTCTGAAAGTGATATTTTTTTCTAAATCAACGTCAACAAACACTCTTCAGCATTTTAAATCCCAGAGCTACATCTCAGGGGTGACTGACATGCTGCTGTGTGTGCTGATGTTGTTGGAAGTGTGAAGCAATAATCTCACTTTCCTCTGTCCACAGTCCATTTATTCTCTGCAGAAAGCTGTGCTTATATATGCAGCTGAGACATGAACTCACTGAACTGTCACACCTTATATTTTTGTGTCAACCCACTAGCTGAGCACTTTGATCCATGTGATATTGATGGCGTTCCACTGAGGTATCTTGTAAGCACTCTTGGGACACTCATGAGGTTGCCATAAGCAGCATATCGCACTTGACCAGCAGAGATAACATCCATTTATTACATCATACTGTGCACTTATTGTACTTCCTGTAATGTGCCGGCAGCCTGGTTGTAGCATTTCCCTGCTAGTCATCCAATATAATTCCTTCATATCTGTGAAGATAAAATAAAATAATATGGATACTGATGACTTCTGCAGCATGCACAATTTATAATCAGTCCATATTCTATATGTGCTGTTGATGATGAAGATGAAGCACCAGCACAAGTACTATATAAACTGGGCTTTACTAGCAGGTCAAAGGGGGAATCCCATAACCCCATAATCCATAACAATTACAAACTGGGCACATTTGTGTGCTGACACAGTGGATTTTACAGCCAAGCATGGTTACAATATTGCACATGCTGATGTCAACACCCCCAAAAAAAGTCATCAAATGCAAAGCTTAAACAAAGACTTGCTATATAAATAGGAGCTGAAGTCTGCTATTGTTTCTAGGCCTGTGCTTCCTCCTCCTCTGGGCTACAGCTCAGCTGCACCTGCAGAGTAAGAGACAGGAGGAGAGGGTGGAGGTGTTAGAAGACAGGCGATGGGTGTTGGCAAACTGAACAGGATAAAGGGAGTGGGGAGCAGAACAATAGTAAGGCCTTGTGGTTGAACTGGATCGAGACAGCGTGTCTGCGGTGCCGTCGGCCGTCCAGCCCAAGATGGAGCCTCCAGCGCCGCACAGGAAAGGGCTCTCTCCAGAGCTGCCTGAGACACACAAACAAAGACTTACACAACACACAATCACACACTGATACAAACATGAACAATAGAAGCCCCTCATCCTGACCCAGGCCTGGACCTGACTTTGCTGTAACTCCAGGGAGTCATCTCACATAAACTCAAAGAACAGATTGTCCTATCAAGCTGGACAGGGTTACAAAGGCAGAGGTTACTAAAGGGTGGAACGTTTCTTTTGTGGAAGATTCAGCTTTTTGTTTTACTCACTCTGTGCTTACACAGCACTAACTCCCCAAGTTGGACTGATTATTACCAGAAAAAGCCGGTTTCTGTCGTGTATCTCATCTTCAAGTAAAGCAACATTTGCAACAAGAAGCCACACAGTCACCATGGCCACCACACTTAATCATTATAAAGTGGCGTTATCAGCTAGCAATTGTGTTTTGTTGCAAATTTGTGCTACACAATGATATGATAGCAAATAAACAAAAGATTACTCCAATTTCCTGACAAGCTCAAGAGTTTGTTTTATTTAAAATCCTTTTTGGTTTTTGGTTTTTCAATGTTTCCATTGAACTAAACTAGTTTGGAAAAGTCATTTGACAGCCCTTTGAAGAATATGCCAAGAACTGTTTGGTTAGACTGCATGTATACTACCAGACCCAGGCTTTGATTTGTCACTACATAAGTAGAAACACAGAGATTCATCTGGACAAGATGGTGAATCAACACTGCTGAAATTCTGAAGGCTGTTACAAACAGTTACAAACAGTTGGCTTGACCTCAGTAACATCAGGCACAATCACAGAGAGAAAGAATAAATTCTTTCCCCTGGAAACTCATCATGTTGTCTCAAACACGCCACATGGAAACTCTGCATCCCTGAAACAACAGCGCCTCTGCCATATATAGTCATATTTTCTGTTCACTACCCTGGAGCCGTCATTGGCATCCATCTAATGTTTGTCAAACTGACCAGCAGCCACCGTGACAGGAAGGATCGCTGTTGCAAACCACAGCGATCCCGGGCCAACATTATGGTTTAAATGTTTTGTTTTGGGTGTGATTGCACCGTCATGGTGTCTGAGTGGTCCCACTGTGCGTGCCATCCAGTTGGCCGGGGTCACCTTCGACGCAGATCGCTGACGCAAAGCGTACAGTGTTGATGTGAGGCTGCGGCACAATGTGCATCATGCACAATGTACAATGCACTGACTCGTCCAAAAACAACAAAGAGATCCTTTGGACTGTGCAGCTCTGCTCCCGAGTGAATGACATCTGCACGGAGACAATCACAGTCTGCAAATGTGCCAAATTCCAGAATTCCTTCTTTGATGGCAAGGAATGTGTTTCATTTTCACTCTGTCTCTTCTGTATTCCCACCATGAGCTAATCCGGATGATGCCAGCACACACGTGGAGCCCTGTAGGAAATGCGTTGAGTCAGACCACCCAGCGCTTCAAGGAAAACTGTCTACCAGTCAGTCCCGATTCTTTTCTTTCATTCTTCTTCTTTTCACACATCTGAACCTCTTCCTGGATGTATCTTACATCACTATGACCCGCTGACCTTCTCTTTGTCCTTAATGGCCAATCAACAGCTGCTTTTGATGAGTGGTGCAGAAAATGAGGCAGTTTGTTAAGAGACAACTTTGTTTGTGAAAGTTAAGAGGAGAATCAGAGCCTGCTGTGTAGTAAATTTCCCTACAGTGAGTGGACTCATCTCTGGGAATGTTTAATTGATGGTTAGGTGGAATAACAAAGTCACACACATGATAAAGACATGAAGGTAGCTGAATACAAACTCTTCAGGAATTGTTTTTTTTTTTTTTTTTGGATCCCATGAGAAGAAGTGGTCATTGTCCCATAGATTTCTATGCTATCCGATATTGCTGGACTTCTTGTTGCAGCCAGGTGACTCACTGCTACTGACCTCTGGACAATAGCAGGTTTAAGGACAGTATATGAGGATAAACTGTTATAGTAAAGGTGTAAAAATTCAAATGCACAAGGAGGCACATATATTTATTTTTCATCTACTGCAGGAGAGTTTAACTGTAATAGACTGCAAAGAAAGGTTACTGTAGTCCAGGTCAAACTCTAAAAAGCCTGACATTTCACAAAAGCCATTTTCTTTCGCATGAAAGATTTCTGAGGCTGTGCTTAGCTAAATGTCAAGATGATCAAGCTCACAATGAGGATAAAAATGAAAATCTTGACCTGCTTGGGCCAAATTTAAACTCAGCTTAGGTTTTATCCTCTGACCACCATGGATTTCTGCACCAGCTTTCATCCACAACCACTGAAATATTTATGAAGATTCGCATATGCCAGCCTTATGAAAGTCTATATGAAATTTCCCACTGAACAGTCAAACACAGAGATGTACTGATACCCCAACAGAATCATTTCCAACTCTAAACCGAAACCAATTTTAAGCTGAACAATTCTTAACCTGACCCTCCTTCTAACGCTAACAATAGGACTAAATAACATTCTGTCTCCGGACAGAATTCACTGTATGTCACTGGGAAGTGTCTGTGTGTGATAATGAATTGGAGACATATTATATTAATGAAGCTAAATACTGTGTATAAGTTCATAAGAACTTATAGCAGCTGGTTGCGCATGGCTGACAATAATCCTCACTACTGTTTTTAAACAACTTCTTAAAATAATCTGTCTGATAACCAAATATATGATCATTTGAAATGCTGTCTAAATGTGGATCACTCCTGTTGCCTTTCTTGGGAAAACTCCAGCCACTTGGTTGATAGTGTGATCAAAACAAGTTAAATATAAATTCAACAGAAGCCTTTTGTTAATGTGAGACCGGCCAAGTGTCACAGTCCATGGCAATTCATTAAACAAAATGCTGACTTCCACGGAAGGCCATTGATTGTATGTCTGAACCTTCCAGCAAAATGCTGACTAATCCTAAGCCTGCGTACAGCTCATGCTTACTTCCTCATCACAGACTTTGGTTTGAACCGGTCTGCGCTGGAATCAAGTTGACTGCCACTCCCTGCACTATAATCACTAATCTAGCACTGCTTCGTTTTGCTTCCCTCTTTCACAGTTGTTATCTACCCCCCAAAGACTGTTTATACTTCCATTCAGCCCCGAGGAGCGGGCCAAATCTTGTTTTGGCTGCCCAAACAAGGAGAAGTGGTGCAGTAAGTCTTTCATTTTGTGCAGGCTAAATGATTAAATAGACCTCTTGTGGTCATCCAGTTTTACATTTTGTCAAACAGTCCTTTATATTTAGCAGGGAGGAAATTTCACAGCTGGGCTTGTTGCACAGGTGGCGTCCTATCACAGTACCACGCTGGAATTCACTGAGTTCTTGAGAGTGACCCATGCCTAGGTGCTTGGTCTTATACAGCTGTGGCCGGGGAAGTGATTGGACCACCTGAATTCAGTGATTTGGATGAGCGAGCGAATACTTTTGGCCATATAGAATGATTCTGTTCCCAATTTGCTTTTATGTTTATTCAGGCTCCTTGCACATTAAAATTATGATTTGTCCATCTATTATTATGTTGTGGTTTATAAAATTTTACTGTATCCCTGACCCTTCTCCACTCACACCTCCACCCTTTATCTTCCTCCCTCTCTCCCTCGTTGTGATTACTGTCCTCCAGGCTCAAAGGCTGTCTGCCACAGTGTCTGTTGACATCAAAGCACTGACCATTTCTGAGGCCAATGAAAGGCAGGAAGAGGGTGGGAGACAACGGGCCCGGGTTCAATCCTGCACACCTCTGCCAACACAGCAAAGACAGCCAAGACAACTGCCTTGAATATTTTGCTTTCTTTTCCTTAACAATTGGATAGCCATAAAAGGAAAAAGGGGCGGCAAAAGAGCAGCCTCGAGTGAGAGCCATAAGCTAAACAAAAGGGACAGCTGTGAGATAAAAGAGTAAAAAATAAACAGCACAATTTACAGTTTGTAATAAAACGGTAAAATCATCTGAAGAAAAAAACAAAAGTCTCATGAAAGAATATTTATTTTTAGATGTTTATTTTTTCAAAGATGCTAGCAA